>JAODUG010076405.1:0-13058 GCA_027564795.1 Aphredoderus sayanus
TCCTTGCTGGAGCTGCTGCCCCCGCGACCCGACCTCGGATAAGCGGTTGAAGATGGATGGATGGATGGATGGATGGAACGAAGGGGTGAGAGAAAGATTTACAGCTTAGTGCAATCTGCATCCTAGCCACTAGAGGTAACTGGATCCTACATACTGTTCCTTTAACCCTCATGTTGTCCTCTGGGTCAAAATTACCCAACGCTGTACCTCTTTGTGGCAGATAGAAGGCACTAATTCTAATTCTACACCTTATACATATGATGTGCATTGCTGGCGCACAAGGTAGTGTGTTTGAAACCAGAGGACAACGGAGGGTTAAAAGGCACGAAGAAACGAAAAAAGAACTAATGCATATATTAATTAATAAATAAATAAATATAATACACACAGCACTGACACTAAAGATGAGGACATAATCAGACACAATCAGATTTTTCAGCAATTACCAGATAATTGAAACTCTGAATTGTTCATATGCAACATTGATAAATAAGGGCCCAGGATTTTGTCATTGAGGTACATCAAAACATTTGGGTGGTGTTGTCAACAGGCTGGGGGCAGGGACCACCCGTCTATGTGCTGGGATCATCAGCGTTGCCAAACCAATCTCCATTGAGTGTCGGATGGCCGACTACTCCAACAGACTGTATCAGCGCCTGGAGCAAGAGACTGGCATCAAGACAGGTATTTTTCTTCATGCAATTCCATTCAGGCTGGAAACCTGTCATCAGCTAATAAACTAAATATAAACTAGTGAAAGTTATCTGACTCCATCTGGTAAGATTTGACCTGGATACATTATTTTTTTAAATCTCACATCAAACATGACAAGATGAAGTCTAGACTGTGGAAATCCCCAAAACTTAATTATTTGATTTGATTTTCATAACCATGGTTTCCTACCATTTAAATATATTTATGAGGTATTTTTGAACCTCATCCTTTTAAGTTAGACTAATGTACAGGTAACTTATTTACTTAATGATATACTATATCTTGTGTGTGTTCAGGTTATGAAAAGACAGGCTCCCTGTGTTTGGCTCAGACTCAGGACCGTCTCCTGTCTCTAAAGCGCCTGGCATCCAGACTGAAGTAGGTCCCTAACCTGAAATGTATAGGACTGCTTTAAGTGATGTTAAAACATGTTTATTCAGTGGAGAGGTTTTAGAATCTGTCAGGTGATGTCTACCACAATTTCCTGACTATTAAGTACACCGTACTGTAGATTAACTAAAGTATTTTATGTGATTTTTAAAAGCAAATTGCACCCATGTATTGACCACACCCATGCAGTAATCGCTATTTATTCTGCCATACGTCAGCTTGTCATGTAAAACTAAATACCACCTTGTTGTCGTGCAAACACTGCTAGCCATTTAAAAGTTCTATGAAGTTAAACTATAAAGTATTTTTTTCTACTAAGCCTTAAAGTCGAGCCCTGCTTCCCATCTTTGTAAAACAAAATGAGATAGATACAGTAAGATATACAGTATATATTGTATATACCGTACACACACACACACTTACTGAATTGTTGTTATTAAAATAATAAATAGCCATGCACCAACAACTCCCTCCATGCTGGTTAGCTTTCCTAGCAAACGTCTACATGCTAAGTACCGGATGCATCGCTGATGCATCAGCAGTGCTCTGACTCAATGCTCCTATACTCCTCCGATACTGACTCAATGCATTGAGTCAGTATCGGGCCAATAGTAACTGTCTCAGAGTAACTGTCTGCCTACCACAACACACCACACCCTGCTGTCTGCCTGCCTTCCTGTCTGTCTGCCTGCCTGTCGGTCTGTGCTTTCCTGTCTGTTTCAGCCCCCCCCTTCCCCAGTGCCACATCTCAAGCGGAATAAAAGTTTATAAAAAGATATATGAAAAAAAGATGTTCAGGGGTTACGTCCACTAAAAACGTTTAATAAAGACATCTAAAATCTAAAATAAGTAAACAATCAACAGGAGGACTTTGAATATTTCCCCCGTATGTGTGCTCTCGCTCGCTCACCTTCTCTGCTGTGAGACCTTGGGCGTTCCTGGGGAAATTGGCGTAGAATCTCACTCGTGCACATACTTCCGACCTCGGCAGCCCCCACCGCGTTGCATCACGTCAGCCCGCTTATTAGTCCTAACTAGAGCTAGGCAAAACGTACACATTTTAATGGCGATTAATCGCAGAAAATCTAATTCAAAAGTAGTGTATTGCACATTTTTATTGTAAAAGTGCAGTTGTATGAACAAAACTGAAATAGCAGGTAGAAGGTTTTTCTTTTATCAGGGAGCAAGTCAAGTCACATTTATTTATACAGAACCTGCAAATCATATTTCAGTAAACATGAGGTTCAGTACATGTTGGGAGGGGGTTCCCCTCTCTTTACACAGGGAGAGTTGTAACACCACCAATTCCACAGATAAGATATGATCAAATGTATGATTTCAGTATTTACATACTTGCTCCCTGATACTGAGATTTTGACAAAGAATCTTTTTTGTTTAGTATCTATACCATGGCAGATAACATTGCATGACTTATTTTAGATGAAAATGCAGTTTCTTTGGCAACATGTTCTCATGTTAATATCAAAGCACAGTCCTAATACATCTAGCTAAACAATGGCTGACAGGGGTGGGGTGGGTTGTAACACTTCTTTAAAAAGTGTTAAAACCATCCCCTATCATACAACTAAGAACGGATTGATTTTAATATTTTTTACAGCATGCCTTGGCAGTGTAAAAGAAAGACTGAAATGTGTCTGCCAGTCTTTTACTCAGGCCACAGACCTGTATAGACTGACTCCATATGAGGTAAGGACAGGTTAGCTGGAGACCAGAGTACAATTGAATGAAGGTATAGTTGCTAAAGCAATTGTTAAAACCATACCCGTTCTCCCCTATTTGTTTGGTCTGACTGTCGTATGGCGCCACATCGCCGTGACAGAGACAGCTTCAGCTGAAAAATTTTACCACCCGCCGTTTCGACCTTGAATAAACCGGCCGTTCGGGATATCTCCCGAACCTTTTGACGGTCAGTCCATCGCTGTTTAGAGCCATTGAGCAAAAAAATGTTTTCCTCGGCTTCACAGTCTTGAAATAATGCAACCATACCGTGGCTAGCCCACTGCGTTGTGGGTAGTGTTAATAAACTGGAATCTCGGCCGCATTTGAGGTATACCTCTTGAGCGTGTTCCCTCCCCCGCCCCCCTTTTCTCTCCCCCTCTTTTCCCCCCCTCCCTCACATGGGCCTGTCTGACGACAGGAATCAGGGACACATTGTGACTTTTCCCCCAAATAGCGTCTTTGCTCTTCTAAATGATAACCGTGTCCAGTTTTCACCTGAGCCCCCCGTTTTCTCATCTTCTCAAACCGTGTGGTTGTCTCTGAGAAAATCTTATGGCATCATTTGATGGTGTATAAATTCAGAGGATCTCCGTGGACTAAAATCTGTCTAAACTGGAAGTAGATTGCAGGGGCGTTTTCACCAGCTGGAATCCAGTAGTAACTTCTCCATTTCTTGTAGTTAAGAGGCTCCTCTTGTCCACTGCATACAGTATGCTGGGGCAGTTTAGGGAACATTTGTGTGTGTGTGTGTTTGTGTGAGTGTGAGAGGTTTAGGTCCAAATTGCCAGAGCTCTAGCCATACAAGATATTAACTTTGCAGTGATGGGGTACATGTTTATTCCCCATCCATTCCCACAAAGTGATCTTTAAATTAACCAATGTGAATATGGACAATAAATCCAGGTAGGCCAACAGTTTGGACGCAAACTGCTATATTGTCTACTGGACAAGGCAACACGTCGTTATATAAATAGACCTGCAGGCAGTTTTGACGGCAATAGGTCCATTTCTCAGAATAAACATAATTTGCGTTTTAACAGAAATTGCATAGGCGAAATAATGTTGATGTTACATGCATTTAGTTAAGGCAAATACCAGAAATATTGCTTTTAATAACCGGTAACGTAGCCCTGCCCCACATAAACACAAGGTGGACCTACAAACTTGACTCTTCGAGTTTGTAACCTCCGTAAGTTGGCACCCCATGAAATAAATATCTGAATTAATGTGTATTGATTCGTTTGTGAAAGCTTATGGACGCCAAATAAGTGTGTGCACAAACCGTTCTAGAAAAATTATACCTTACATTTCTCGCGGTGACATCACAACCACTGTAATGTTCAAATATATTTTAACATACTTATCACATTCGTTTGTGCAAACAAAAGCAAACATTTGTGCTTCATTATTATAAGCTTAACTGAGGTTTATTTAATGTTTTTTCTCGCGCTGGAAATGGCACAATCACATATGTTTAACATGCTTTAAACTCTAAAACGGTTCAGGCACATATTTTTCTTTAGCGTGGACAAACGAATAAAAATAATTGTATTCACAAAATGTGTCATATAGTGTGCAAACTTAGGTTACTGTAGGTAACGTAGCTGTCACATGCAACATGTTCAGCCTCAAATCATCACAGGTCCGGTTTGTCCGCGACAGTCTGCGCGATCGAATCCAGAGCGTGCCCTGAATACATTATGTAGGATATTATTCATCCAGTTAAACTATAAGAAATGCTTCATTAGAATTGTGTATTGATTTTATTTAGCCTAAATCAGCGCTTGTTGATATAAGACCGACGCTACTGGTAACTGACTTTTCACTGTGATGTGCCGTTAAATGACGCGCTGAATAATGAATTAACATTATCGTTTAATATATTCATGGATCATGGGTATGGTTAAATGTCGTGAAGTAAAATAATCTTGTCAGTCCATATTTGACATTGTGTGTTTATCCAAAAGCCTCCGTCGACTGCCTCTTATAAACTGCAGCGGCGTGACACTGCGATTCCAAAAGACACACAGATGTAGAGCCTACAATAACCTTCACTCTTAAACTTGTCATTTTTTGTATAGCCTGCCTATAAATTGCTTTTAAGCTCAATAATGAACACATAGTATTTGACCGGAATTTCTTCCAATTGTCCGGTAAACTGAAACTTTCCCGGACACATTGACCGGCACCAATTTCTTCTAGCGGAAACTCTGCCGCCAGGTGCCGTTTAACAAATGCAAACAGTGTGCACAATACAGCACCCTAGTAGTGGTGGGAAGTCCGGCTCTTTTCAGCTCATTGTTTGAATCTCGTTTAGTGTAAAACAAGTCTTTTTGTGAATTACTTTAGTTCCACTCATCCATCCTCAACCGTTTATATGAGGTTGGGTCACGGTGACAGCAGCTCCAGCAGGGGATCCCAAAATTTCATTTCTGGAGCCATATTAACCAGCTCTGACTGGGGGGATCCCAATGCGTTCCCAGGCCAGTGTGGAGAATCTCTCCACGATCTAGTTCTTTTGGTGATGACCCAGTTCTCATGACCATAGTTGAGGGAGGGAACGAAAATTGCCCGGTAGATGGAGAGCTTATCCTTCCGGCTCAACCCTCTTTTCGTCAGAACGGTGCAGTAAAGCAATTGCAATACTGCTCCTGATTCAGTGAATGCTGAAGATCATGGACCGATGATGCCATCAGGACCACATCATCTGCAAAAAGCAGCGATGAGATCCCCAGGCCACCGAACCGCATCCTCTCCCCACCACGACTACACCTCGATATCCATGAATAACACAAACAAGATTGGTGACCAAGCGCAGCCCTGTGAAGATCAACCCCCACCTAAACGGGCCTGACTTACTGCTGAGAATCCGGACACAGCTCTCTCTTTTGGCGTATAGTGATTGGATAGCCCTAAGAAGGGAACCCCTTACCCCATACTTCCTCAGCACATCCCACAGTATCTCCCTGGGGACCTAGTGATACGCCTACTCCAGATCCACAAAACACAAAGACCGGATGGGCATGTCCCAAGCCCCTTCCAGGATCCTTGCGGGAGTAAAGAGCTGGTCCGTTGTTTCACAATCACGACGGAATCCACATTGTTCTTCTTCAATCTGAGGTTCTACTATTGGCCTCCTTTCCAGCACCTTGAAGAAGACTACCAGGGAGGCTGAGCAGTGTACTAACCCTTTAATTGGCACACACTATCTGGTCCCCCCTTTTTAACAGGGGAACCACCCTGTAGCAGACCTTGGGGACAGTGCCGTGTCTAGAACATTAGCATAGACATAAACAAGTTCACTGTGCCAAAAATGTATTAAATGTAAAATGTTTCCATATGGAACTTTCAACACGCAATCTTAGAGAGCTAATGGTTGACGTTTTGCTATCAACAACACACGTACATCGGTGGAGGTATCTATCGAAGCATACTGTAGGTCTACTTATAATGCGTGATGGACAACTTATTATAAAACAAGGTGTACTTTCTAACATAGCCTAATAGTATTTTGGGAGGATAAATCTTAAAAATGTTTAAATTCTTATAATCTTGCCCCTGACAAATAGGCTAGATGTACCCGTATACCTAGCCTATTTGTCAAATAGGGTCCCATGTATACCCCACTGTAACTAATAAAAACTAAACCAAAACTAAGCATTTTCACAAAATAAAACTAAACTAGCAAAACCACATTCAAAATTAATTATAAATTTGAATGTAAATTATACATAGCCTAATGTGAAATTAGTGCTTCGAGAAAGCTCTGTAAAAATAGATTTGAGTATCTGTGGGAAAAACATTCTTGTAGAGAAATATTTTTGTAGGCTACGTGTACAAAAGATTTGTGAATTATTCATAATAAAAATGAAATATTAATTATGAAAATTATTAGGTTTTCCTAATTTTTCCAAATGTAATAAAACCCTAAAATAAGTGTAGATTCCCCTACATAAGACAACATGAAAACAATCCCATGTTATGAAAGACAATAATGGGCTATAAAATGGGCTTTTTTCATAATTCATATTTTATATTTAATGAAAAATTCGGGGTACCACTACATTTGTATGGGTTCCGGTGAACCCCTGTTGGCCGTTAGTCACCTTTATGATTATTATTTATACATTCATAATATTTCAAAATGTGCTCGTTATCAAAATCAATCATAAATCTGAATTTCTGAAATCTTTATGATGATAGGGACCCAAGATTCTGTTACACATAAACAATAACCACTGCTTATTATAAAACCATAGGTTTATTAAAGCACTCAAGAGATTAAACATGGCATGCATAATAAGTGGTTATACAGTGAGTAAATGTTGCATAATAATGATTATACCATATAGCTAAAGAACATAGAAAATTATGTAACATTTCCTTGTAAAACATCAAAATATACAATAAGGGATTCAACCTTATCAACCTTCATAAATAAAGCAGGATGTGTGAACAAAGTGAAATGGTTTTGCTCCAGCTGAATCCTGATCTGATGATTGCTAAACAACTAGCCTAGCCTTAGCTTAGCCTAGTTTAACTAACTCCTTTAGCTTAGCTTCCTTCTAGCCTATGTTACCTTAACCGCTTGGCTATTTCCATAATGGGGATAAAGATTTAATTTAGAACCAGAGAGCAGAAATCAGAGGGGATGGGTCAGTCGGTCTACGCTCACTGACTGGGCATCCTGGCAGTGATGTGATGAGCGGTGGGGGCGCTAGGTGGGGTTCCTTGGAATACTTCCAGTAAGGGTGCTTTCACAAGAGGGCCATTATTATTATTATTATTATTATTATTATTGAGGGTGTAGTACAGCTCTCTGACTCCACCTGACTCCTTTTGGTAGAGAAAAGAAATATAAACACATTTGAGACGTGAGGCTAGTCATGTATGAGATAGATACAACAATCATCACTGTTCATTGTATTGCAGGACCATTTATTGTAGTGTATTTTGCCATGGCATGTGTGAAAAGGCTAAAGAGGGAAATTAATGTAGCAGCATGGCCTACTGTAATGTTAAGTGTGTAAATTGCTAGTGGTCCCTAAAGGATCACTGGGATAAATTATGCCTATCCCAGTGATTGACCAGGAACTCAAGAACAATGTGTGAAAGACACTAATACTATGCAATATCATATTTGACATTCTAAAGGAGCAGCCTTGTAGGATTACTTCAATATACAATGTTTTAGTAATATGTGTACAGTGTATTTTAAAGATGAGTTGGTGTTGACAGGTGTTTAATTGCTAATACAGCTAGCCCAACTTTGCAAGCAATTACATGCGTTATAGGCAAATTTACCACCAATTGGGGAAAGTTTTCTTCTCTGCGCACTTCCTTTGTCTGCCCGTCGGGGATCACATCTGAAAAGGCTAAAGCATTGTAGTAATTACAATTTATTGTAATTATAATTGTACTTTACGCTTCTCTGAGGACGATAATGTAGTCTTATTTGTCAGCTATAAACGGACAAGTCCGGGATTGCGGTCTAGTTGTCTTCGCCACTTCCTAGGCTGCTGTTCTTTGTTTGAAAAATGGCCGTTGATACTGGACACAGAAATCTTGTTATTTGATTGGCTGTGATGGTTTTGGCAAAGATAATTTCACCTCCTTGGTACAGAGACAAATCTTTTCATGCACACAAATCTTTTTTTACTTCGTCTTGTGTTACTTATTTCACACCGTAAGTGAGAAGCCATTCCACATACAGCTAATTAGATCTCTGGTGCTTTCTACTGGCCTTCTCATGTATAAAAGGAAGCGGCAATGATCGGGGTCCAAGCACGCTCTGAAATTAAGGTGTCTTGCAGAGAGTATGCCAAATGGAGTGAATGGACATGTCAGAGCTGCAAATTGATGTCACATTAGTCCAGGATGCTTCCCTAATGAGGATTCAATCTCAAGACTTTCAAAGTCTTGAGATTGAACAGTAGATCACAACATAAGACCAGGAATGGTTTTTGTCAAATTATGAAAGAACTCGAAACTGTTATAAAGGAAAGATCTGAGGTGTAGGTTTTCGACATATGACCATGCCAGGGGTGAATGCTGAATGCATGGTTTTTGTCCATTGATATCCTCATTAATTAAAATCTTAGAGTAAAATGTCATTAGAGCCAAAAAGAAAGCTATGGTTTGTAGCAACAAAGATTGCAATTTGCTATTACATAACTATTTGGCAGTAAAAACAAAATGTGTTACCTGAGGATTCAAACCCATGTCATTCAGAACTGAGACAGTGTTTCTTAAGCGCTATGCCATATTGACAAAACTAAAACAACATCTAATGTTTTTGTTGTAAATAAAAATAACATTATGTAGAAGATTGAATTTCTTAATGTTTCAGAGCAACAGATGGCAACATAAGAGCAAGAATGGCTTTTGTGAAATTTTAAAATTATTGTGAATTAATTATTGTCACCTTCAGAACTGAGATGAGTTTTACTAACCACTACGCCACCGAAACTGCTTCTAACTGCTGTTGTTTTTGTTCCAAAACACATTATGTAGAATATTGATTTTCTCAATGTTTTAGAGTGACAGACTAAAATATGATTTAATAAAGGGAAAATCATTAATTGTTTTGATGAGAATCTAACATATGATAATATATAATATTATAATAATATAATTATATTACTTTTTATTTACATGGCCTGTAGATGCTTTATTCTGAATTTAATTTGAATCTGTATAGGAGTCTGGGAGTAGTTGATGAAAGAAGTTTTTTCATATATTGTTAAAATGCAAGGAAAGTGACGTGTAAAGTAAAATTTATAATACACCTTGATAAAAGTTCATTGTAGAAAAAAAGTAATTTTGAAATTCTCTAGTAATTATGGAATAATTGTCTAAAATCCAAATGTGGATGTTACAAAGTTATAATGGTAAGAACTTTTTGGTTTTTGAGATATTTACATGTGGTAGTTGTAGCGCCCCCTATAGACGAAAGTTCCCGAAGTTTGGTATGCATGTAAAGAATTTCATCAAATTTCTGTAAAGTTTCTTTACGTTATAGACCATGTGATAAGATATAGGCCAATGAGTAATTATGGGCAAATCTGTCAAGGTTGATTGAGGCATAACTTCGGAATGGAGGGTTGTATCGAAATTCAACAACTTTGTTTTACCATTGTATGTAGATCATGTGTACCACATTTCATAAGATTTTGATAAGAGGTCTCAGACTAGTTAATTCTGATTTTGCCTTCAGTTTCTGGGAATTGGTGCAAAAGGTAAGCAGTTTTAGAGCAGAAAACCAGTGAAGAAAAGATGCGAAAAACTTGAAAGATAGAGGAAATGAAAGAATCTTGAATATAGAATGAGCCTTTTTTGAGATATGCAAAAAGGTAAAAGTGGTTATTACAGTGCCACCTATGGGCACAGTACCTGAGTTTTAAGGGTCTGAGTAGTGGGCGCAATTTGTGACCATGGTGGGAAGTTTCATGTTTCTTGGCCTTACAGTTCTGGCTGGGCAATCACTGTTAGCGGAAGAGAAGAAGAATAATAATAATCAGAACAATCACAATAGGGTTCCAGCACCTTCGGTGCTTGGACCCCTAATGATGTGAAACGATGGCTGGTCATAACTGGTGTTCCTCAAACCTGTGAGCATGGTGGGTATTTGTGCTCCGCCTGCTATGTTGATGTGACAGGAAGCAATATGAGAGTAGGAGAGACTCTAGTAGTGAAAGGAGCGGCACAGCTGGGTAGGCAAAACAGTACATTGCTATGCCTGTGTGTTGCACGATTGCAGATAACACAACGGATAAATCACTTTTTATAGCTGTTCTAGCTAAATTATTGTGCCACTATTATTTCAACTGATGCAGACATGGAGCTTGTTTGAATGGGAGGTGATTAGCCTTGCTTTAGTCCTGTAACAGCCTATTTTTTAGAGTACATGTTGTGGTAGTTTAAAATTGCTTCGACAAGGACTGAAATATTTGCATGGCCTATTAGACTACTCTTCTTTTTTGCAGATGTCAATATACCCCGAGTCCATTGTTGGGTCCGTTGTCTAGAGTACTGGTTAAATAACCTCCTTTTTTATTAACACCACTTGTGGCGAATGCCACAAGTCTAGCACTAGACTTGTCAGTCTAGTTTACAAATATTTACAAGGATAGTAAAAAAACAGGGCCTATAATCATGTCATGCCTGATGACTATAAACTGTAAACACTTTCCGGTTACAAGAAACAATACATCCATATGTTTTTTTCATATTATATAGCCTTCTTTTAGGTACATATTAAAGCAGCTGTAGATATAACTGTGCGATACTGTTGTAGCTGTGCATGCTTCTGCAGATGCCAGTCAGTTTTTGGCAGGTGAGGAGGTTAGGCATCTTGCTCAAGGATGCTTACAGGTAGGTCAGCTCGAACACACAACCTTCCAACACCCAGACCACTACACTATCCTGCCGCTTTGATAAATATGATAATAGGATTTTTTTACAACCCACACTGACTAAATCTTTTTCCTTTAGCTTTACCAGCAGGGTCGGCTCTGCCAGCTGGGAGGTGAGTTTTGTGAGCTGGAGGTTTTTGCTAAAGTCCTGCGGGCCTCGGACAAAAGGTAAGAGCACAACCAGACTGGCTCTTGCCTGAATACTAACCATTCTCCCCTTTACAGTATTGTAATCCATACTGAGCCTATCCTACTGCTCCATACACTGCTGCAATCAGGATAGTTAATAGTTCTTTATTTGGCAGTAGTCAAGACAGTAGTGAGATTACTTTTGCAATTATCCCCCACTGGATTTTATATTTCCCATGTCTAGGGTTGTCCTCTGCTAAGTATTTGGCCAGTTCATTTTGTCAAGCCTATTGTTATTCAAATTATGTTTACAGTACACTTTCATTATTATTAGGCAAATGTGCTCATAATTTGCTGTGCACTCAAAACATGATAGTTGACACATTTGAGCATTAAAAAATTTAAATGCACTCTCCAACTGCTACAACTCTAGACACGATAGTAACTTCTTATTTTGAACATTTGATTTTATCCTTGGTTTTATAACCACTTTTCTAATCTACTGCAATACATCAACTGAAAACATTGCAGAGGAATTTGGCTCTTTTTAACTAATTGCAAAACCATCAAATGTTCGGGTTCGCCCCTACTTAACAGAGGAAATTACTCTATTCAGTCTCACATTGTTGAGGAAAGGTTGAGCACTTGTGTAACTTTTTGGATAAGAAATGTAAATGTACATTTCTGGTGGTTTCATCACCAGATTATACCAATATATGCCAAATTATCCTATGTGCTATACTTGTCTTATGGGTTGACCAAACCAATTTTTATTCCTTTAAATTGTCTGTCCTTTCACTTTAGACATCTCCTGCACCATTGCTTCCAAGCTCTGATGGACCACGGTGTGAAGGTGGCTTCAGTTCTAGCTAACTCCTTTAGCCGTCGTTGCTCCTACATTTCAGAATCTGATGCCCATGTCAAAGAAAAGGCCATTCAGTTTGGCTTTGTACTAGGTATGCTCCTCCAACCACTGCAATCACAACAAGAGCTTCTTTTATAGTTTTTTATTTTTTATTTAAATTTGTATTTGTAAGTTTGAAGAATTGGGGGGTGGCGCGCAACACAGTATTTTGGCTGCAGTACCAGTGCTGGCCATCATACCAGTCAGACTTTGCTTCCCTTTCCTGGTGGCTTGGTTTCTATGCCCTATGAACTTAGTAGAGCAGTCAGCGTGGCTTGTGAGTTCACGACGGCAACAGTACAAGAGAGAGAAGTCTCATTTTACGGCCATCATGATAACAGATAAAATCACCCTAGACTAACAGCTGATTATCAATGAAATAAGCAGAACAATATAGTATTACTAATAGACATGAAAATTATGCTGTTCACTAAAGTTGTCCACCTGGTGCTGTTTAACATTGTGTTAACCTTCATGGCATCTTTAATTACCTAACTTTAGATAGTTAGCTACTAAAGTAAAATAAATTAAAGCGACACAGGTATATGCCTTATGTTGCCTTAAGTCCAATTCATGCTTCTGTGTCGCAGTTACACCTTTTAGATAATAAAGTCATACTTTTATGAGAATAACTTCATACACTTGTGAGAATGCAGTCGAAAACATGAATAATGTTGGAAATTTACATGAATAATGTTGGAAATTTACATGAATGTTTTAAATTTACGAGAGTAATTCGGTAAGATATTTGTAGGCCTATATGATAT
>JAODUG010076437.1:0-13053 GCA_027564795.1 Aphredoderus sayanus
CATAAACACATCCAGTTCTGCTGGGGAGAAATATGCAGACCTCTTTTTGTTTGACGCTGTTGCCATGGTGACTCATAATATTTGCGCTCCATTGATAATGGCTTTTTATAATTTTATAGTGTGGTGCTCGTGCTTAACTCAGAGTCAGTCAACTCAGAGGTGATTGAACTCACTAATTTCAGCTGTTCTCTAACTGAAAACTCAGAGTTTCCCATCTCCGGGTAAATCAACTCAGAGTTCAAGTTTTAACTCATAGTTGGTTGAACCTCCTTATTGAAGCGGGCCCCAGGAGGGTTAAAAGGCACAAAAAAACCACACAAATACATAAATAAATAAATACACACAGCAATGACAATAATAACAACCATACAATCATACACAATCAGATGGCGCCCTCTGGTGGTTCACAACTATATTGTAAAGGCATCACAAGGGTTAAAAGTTATTTGTTCTTACTGGGATGTAAGGTTGGGTATGTTACTTTATAAATGCAATCTGCTATAGTTCCCAGATTTACTCATTTTTGGATTACCTAAACTCAGCAACGTAATCTGATTACTCTATTAATTTCAGATTAAGTCACCAGTTGAAATTGACCACTGAAAGTGCTGTTATGGCTTTCTCCCCATTCATTTGGATAAGATTTTCCTAATAACTCCTAATAATAAATACAGCTGGGTAAATAAGGTAGGTGGGTGCAGAGTAGCCTATAAGGACTTTGACCTTAGCAAGATGGCTGCTGTGTGGCCGGCCTTGCTTCTAAGCACTTTGACCTTAGCAAGATGGCTGCCGAGTGGCAGGCCTTGCTTGTAAGCACTTTGACCTTAGCAAGATGGCTGCCAAGTGGCCAGCCATGACTTTAAGGATGTAGGTAAAACTCACGTCAAACTCGTTGAGGGCAGCGGCCAGCTCCCCGATGCCGGCGTGCCCATGCTTCTCGTCGACAGGGGAGGCGGCCTGTGCGGCACTGGAGATGCCCCCGATGGCCTCCTGCACCTGCTTGAAGACGTAGTCGCGGTTGGCGCGCGTTGCGGCCACGTCCGGGTGGCGCAGGAAGGCCTGCGAGGCCGTGTACAGCATGGTGGCGTTCTTCTTCAGGGCCCCGCGGGCGGCCGCCATCTCATCTCGGCACTGGGGGTCTTTCAGCTCCTGGTGGGGAAGGGGGGACAAGAAGAAGTCAGTGTTAAACAAAGACCATATTATACCGTATATATATATATATATATACACACACACACACATACATATATATACACACACACACACACACACACACACATATATCCCTCGTAATGTCCACTGGGTCACTAAATCACTAGCTCTTTGTGGCAGATAGAAGACGCTAAAACTAATTCTACAGCTTACACACACATATGCTGTGCACTGCTGGCACTACAAGGTGTGTGTTTGAAACCCAAGGACAACAGGAGGGTTAAAAGGCACATAAAACAATAAAAATACATAAAGAAATAATTAATAAATAAATAAATAAATACACACAGCAATGACAATTGAAAAACACACAAATCATACACAATCAGATTGCGCCGCCATGTGGCCAAATATGAGATTTTTGAGAACAGCTTGTTGTGGATCAAACCCACAAACATTGGGGTGGGAGCCAACCAGTCCTACACACTAATATTTAGTTGAGCCTATCCTCTCTAGCGGACCAGCCAGTGCTGGTTTAGGCAGAATATGTGACTGCTTGACATTATTTCCCCTTGGATGTCGCCACCAGCTTGTAAAAACAACTGCAAATGAAAAGGCCCTTGTCAACTGGGCCGTAGGCTGAATCATAACTTGCTGACTAACATCGTTACAGTAGGATTATGTGCCAGACAACCCTGATAGCATATCCATTAATGTTTATGTCAACATTATAGCGGCACAGATGGTCGATGGGAATCTGTCATCAGATTCAACAACAATATATTCCCTCTAAACTATTATAATCACCATACTATATTACTGTGTGTGCGTGTGTTTGTAACCCTGGGGGTCTGTAAAGAAAAAAAATCCAATTTTATAGATGAATTTGAATTTTGCCATGTTAGCGCAGGGTCTATTGTTTACTAAAGATACTGCAGTCTCTGCGCATAGCTCTGTGCAGGCTATATAAATGTAAATTTAATGGTTTATGTAGTTCTTTGTTAATGTAAATTAGACTGGCCCATTACTGTCCATTTGCTTTATTATTGCAATCCTTTGTTTGTCCTCTGTTCTTCCGATGAACTTATCAGTGCATTAATTTAATTGTTGATTATTCTATATTGCACATTATTTTGTACATCTACTGTACATCTTCAGCAATATCCGAACATTACTTTTATATCATATTTATATATTTACCTATTTAAATTTTAACTCGTATTCAGTTTATATCAGATTTAATGTTCATCATCCATCATCCAGTTGTGTTTTAGATATTTTTGACTGTTAGGTTTACTAATATACTGTACTAACACTTCCACCTAGCTAATCATTAATAACTAACTCATAAATGCTGCTGCAATGGCTGCCCTATGCATCATCCAACAAGCTATGTTATTTCACAGCTACTGTAGCTGTTATTTCCAATATTGTATGGTGTACTATATATGTATATTTGCTAAGATATGGTTTGATTAATGTGACATTTTCCCTTAATTGTTTCACATGAAGAAGGTTCCTAAGAAAACCAATTTATTCATTTTGAATTGTAAATTTATTTTAAAATAAAAATAAAAATGCAATCAAATTGTGAATGCACTGCACATAAAATCTGAAAAATAAACTTTTTCCAAAAAGATGTGATTTATTCAATTGCACATCATGAGAAGACATTTCTGCTTTGAAGTAAAAAAAAGTAAAAGTAAAAAAAAAAACAACCCTCGGGCTGTGTCTCACACTGCCCCTTGTGGTTGAAACGAGCACTACAAAATTAACAAAATAAACCCTGGTGTTTTGGTGTGACACTTGCATCTTGCATTCATCTCTGCTCCTCCCCCTTGATGCTCTCGCGCACTCACACCCTTCACGACCCCTCCCCCTACAGCCAACCACACTCTTGGAAACATCAACACTGAGCTGGGGAACAAGTGTGTGGTCGCTATAAAGCAGTCCAGGAGTGTACTGTACCTTTATATTAAAGGGACATACAATGCACACTGTGTGTGTGTGTGTGTGGATATGTGTGTATGTCAGTGCACGTGTGTGTACACGTGTGTGTGTGTGTGTGTGTGTGTGTGTACAGTATGTGTGTGTGTATGTACGTGTATATACAGTATGTACCTCTGTGTGTGTGTGTGTACAGTGTGTGTGTGTGTGTGTGTGTGTGCGTGTGCGTGTACGTGTATACATGTACCTCTGTGTGTGTGTGTGTACAGTGTGCGTGTGTGTGCGTGTGCGTGTACGTGTATACATGTACCTCTGTGTGTGTGTGTGTGTACAGTGTGCGTGTGTGTGCGTGTGCGTGTATACATGTACCTCTCTGTGTGTGTGTGTGTACAGTGTGCGTGTGTGTGCGTGTGCGTGTATACATGTACCTCTCTGTGTGTGTGTGTGTGTACAGTGTGCGTGTGTGTGCGTGTGCGTGTATACATGTACCTCTGTGTGTGTGTGTGTACAGTGTGCGTGTGTGTGCGTGTATACATGTACCTCTGTGTGTGTGTGTGAGCGGCTCAGAGGCAGCTGTTATGGAAGCTCCTCTGTACTGCAGGCCCCCCCCAGGTACCTGCTGTCTGCGGGCTGCCACGTAGTTCAGCTTCACCATCTCCTTCCCAAACTCCTTGAAGCGGTTGGCTAGGTCCTGCTCGTTGGTTGCATTCTTCACTCCCTCCAGGGCCTCCTCCACCTGTCAAACACACACACACACACACACACACGCACACACACACATTCAAGTACGCAAACACGCAATAAACACACGCACACACACACACACACACACAGAGAGCGCGCAAGTTAATGCATTCACATGCAAACAATACAGATTCACATATCAGATTCAGAAAACAGAATCTTGAGCAGAACAGCAAAATATGCCTGGTAAGGGTTGAACCTACACAGGTCCAGTAAATGACAAATCTTAAGTCATAACATTAAATGTAATGTTACGGCTAATATAATGTTATAAATAAATAAAAATGAAGTGCTTTATACAGCAGAAAAAGACAATTAAGTTTCACTACTACCTAATTACAACCAGGTTTGGGCAAAAAGACAATGGCCATTAAATTAAATGTTAAAAATGGCCCTCATTCCTGCAATCTCCTTTCCCGGTGAAAGTCCATTCTTATTCGGAAATACTTTCTGTGCCTAATGAAAGTGCAGAGTAAGGCATAATGGAAAACAGAGAAGGGCAGAGATAAGTTTTAAGTGGCCTTTGATGGCTGAGCTCACACTGGCTGGAGTTAAGCCTCTCTGTGGACATCAAATAAAAAATGTGGAGGGGGGTGGGAGAGAGAGAGAGAGAGAGAGAGAGAGAGAGAGAGCGAGCAAGATCAAGATGGAGATCTAGATAGAGTGTAAGTTACTGAGACAGGGAGTGGGTGTCCATGTCAGATTGTACCACAGCTGTATCACTCTTGCCAGCACCACCATTTTAACGGCCTGGAATTTAAGGAACAACACGGAAGTGCCACATTAAATTATTCCCCTGGGAGCAGCGCAGGCCGCTAACCACTGAGTGCGTAGCCGTAAGAGTCAGGGCCATACGCGTGTTGGTGCCACGCCTCATCTATATGCTAATGTGGGCTATCACGTTATAGACGGTACGATGACAGCTGTGGATTACCGGCAAATTACCAGAGGGGGGGGAAAAAGGCAAGAGTCCTCGGCACAACACCTGCCCGCAAGCCTCACTTAATGCAGCACATCCCAGCCCCTATATAAGCTTTAGGTTGTGCCACAGAAGTATGAATAAGTAGACAAACCCTCCGTGACGTCGCCAATAAAACCTCTAAAAAACAAGTGTTGTGGCTCTGGCCATTGCCATCTTGGCAGTGCCTGACTCCGCCATAACCTTAATAATAATAATCGGATAAATGTACAGTATGTACTGTATGGCTTAATATAATTTAAACTGATTTTACAAGTCACCACCCATACAGTTGTCCCAGAATGAGTAAGTACTTATTTCTGCTGTAAATACCATTTTGGAAGTCTATAGGAAGTGACTAATTTTTTTAAGTCAGCCCTCAAGTGGCCATTCAAGGAACCGCAGCGCAACAAACTCATATTTCAGCCCTGGAGGTCGCCGCGCGAAACAAACAAGCTAGCAACAGGGAGGAGGAAAGGGCCACCGGGGGGGGGGGGGGGGAGGCTTACAAGTTTGAGGTGCGCCAGCAGCCGCATGACGTCGGCCATGTCGGCCAGGATGAGCAGCCGGGTGACGGCGGAGAGCAGGGCGCGGGCCGCCCTGACCATGGTGCCCCGCTTCACCGAGGAGCACGGGTCGTCGGCGAACTCCGACGAGGCGACGCGCATGGTTTCACCTGTGGGGGGCAGAAGAGAGCGGATGGCTCATTAGGGCCACTATGTTTCTCCCATGTGTAGTACATGCCCCTAGGGGCAGCAGGAGGTATTACAGGAGGTACTGTACATGACAACATTGTCTACTACTAGTAAGCCCACTTATACTTTCAACTTAGATCTAGACCTGTAAATAGACATTGGAGATAATTAAATTACAATACGTTTTCTCTTGTATGCATTAAAAAGGTACAAATTGCTTAGTTATCGACTTTGCTCAAGTCCAATATTTAGGTTTTTCTCTTCTATGGTTGTATTGAAAAATGGTTGCATTTTGGCAAAGGAGGGTAGTTGGACTTGGAACATTTAAAGTACATAAGCCAAAAAGTTTGAAAACCACTGAATAGGAGGCATCTCTGTTTGCCATCTGATGGTATTATCCAAAGTGACTTACAATTAAGTATTAAGAAGCTGGTAGGGGTAAGATATCTTTCTCAAGGATGTATACAGGTATGTCATATTGGAGACTTCAACCCACAACCTTTCAGGTGAGAATCGACCACTGGAGACTACCCCAAATGACGTACACAAAGCCTTACCATCTCTGCAGGACATCTACAGTACCACCGGAGAGCCCCAACACAGGCTCTTTACACGTACAATATGCCCTCTGCAAGGATCAGTGTACAGAAGTGTGAAATGCAGGACTTGGAGACTGAGGGATAGCATCTTTCCTCAGGCCATCAGATGGATCAACAGATCCAATTCACTGCCCCTGCCCCTATACCCTAGCTACATCATTACACAGGAAGCTGCATTCTGCCCCCTCCCTCTGGCACACCATACATACACATTCCACAAAGCACTTTTGCACAGACGTTTCCACAATCTAATATTATTCTGTCTTTTAATCTGTCTATTGTTTTTTACATTGCACAAAGTATTGCATGTACTGTAGATTATCTATTTTTATTTTATTTTTTATGGTTTGTATTCTTAGAAATGGCATTCAGAAGGGAATGGAAGACTTTTATTGTATGTGGACTGTGCATGTGACAAACGCTTTGAATTTTAAGTATTAGTGAACGTTTAGGGGTTAGGCATGCTGTCCTGCACCCACACAATGAAAATTTGCATATAGTACAGACGCACGCTCACACACACACATACACACGCACACACTCACACATGCACACGCAGTGAAGCAGTCATGACAGTCTGGCCCAGTGATGAGCTATCAGGGAGTGTCAGTGCAGAAGGGCTGATTGCTGACGCCATCTGAAATCAGAATATGTAATTTAATCAGGCCAAGATGAAGGCAGAGGATCTTGCAAGATGATGGGTATTATAATGTTTTTAACCTTACAAAGGTTTGTTTCCCTGCTTACATCTGCGCAATGCTTGTTTGTTATTTGCTGTCCAACTTGACATTAGGCATTCAACAGAGAAAAAAAAAGACATACTGCTGTTCAGCTTGAGCGAGTGTCCTCTAGAAAATTGCATTAACTAAAAGACAGTTTGTCCTCACAGAGGAAATTGCTTTTCTGACCTTAAGGCACCTTTAAATAAGAGTGGGTATATTGGAATATTTTTTTTTTTTAAATTGACGTGGTACAATGTTATATTTTTTAAACTCCTCCACTCAATTCAGGATAGGTTAACTGACAAGGGACCCTCCTTATTTAATCAGCACCCTATCGACATCCATCCATTTTCAGACATTCACACCTGGAAGTTGTCCTTTGCAATCACTGTCTTCACAGTAGGACATAAAGGCGCTTCACTAGAATGGGGATTAAAACGCCTGGCTCAAGGACACTTAACAGTTACTAAGAAAATAGCTTCTTATTTACTTCACCACTGTGTCCAAGAAACGACCTATTCTGAGCATGTCATGTACGATACAATATTTGCATATCTCTGAAAATGTAGACTATGACTTCATCGAGGTCCACTATGACAAAGCGATAATTTAAGGCACTATGATCACATAATCTACTGTACCATAATGTCCATATGAAATACTAAACAATTACATAGTCTGATCCCACTATATGACAGATTTGAGATATAATGACTCATGATGGCTGGTTGAGGGGGTTGGTGGGGTAGCCAACTATTTTCTCGGCTGTTGGTCTCCCCACTTGAAAACACCATCTCTTTACAGAATACTAAATAGCACAAACAATTTTTTCTTAGGCCTACAGTATATAGCCTATTTATTTATGTAGTAGGCATATATATAGTGTTGGGGGGTATTTTAGTCTATCTCTTGTAAACAAATGATACAATAGACAGTCTACAGGTACATATATTGCATTTGTAGTTATGTTAATACAGCTGTTGATTTACAAAAAGGTTTCAATAGGCCTAAATGGCATATTTTATCATTTATTTCTTTAATGCAACACATACTTGGGGAGTGATTCATTGTGACTGAGTACCCTCATATACAGGCTTTAGAAGCCAAGACCTCCTATTCAAATGTCAGCTGGCTCTGGCTGTACTGTAGCACACATTGTGCCTCACTCTCTTGTCACCACAGTGCTGCGAAATGAAACGGTGCCAAAAGAGACAGTGTCGTATGTTTGCTGACTCAGTTTCATAGGCATTACTGGAAACAAGCCCAACTTTCTAACTGTCACACTTATATTCAATCCAACAAAAAAAGGGGAATAGACGAGCAAAGGATTGTAGTTTGCAAGAGTGCCATGTCAGCGATCCACAACTTTCTAAGTTCTCACAAGCTTTTAAGCTTTTCTACCTTTTTCTGTTATGGAAGGTTTCCAATTAGAAGGGAGATGCATATTTTTCTGTCCGTTTTCTTGGCTGGGCTTGGGGTCGGTGTGTTGTGCAGCTCAAGGACAGCTTGTCCAGGGAATTGGCAGAAAGGTAGTGTGTGTGTGTGTGTGTGTGTGTGTGTGTGTGTGTGCGTGCGTACATGTGCAAGATGGTGTGACTCTTTTAATTAATTTCAATATTCAATATTTCACGTTACATACACACAACAGAATACGCAGTTTTGGTTTACAGCACACATTATGGCACACATACAGTACACACAGCACACATTATGGCACACATACAGTACACACAGCTCACATACACACAGCACACATTACGGCAGGCATACAGTACACACAGCTCACATACACACAGCACACATTACGGCACGCATACAGTACACACAGCTCACATACACACAGCACACATTGTGAACTGCCCCCATTTCTATCCCTTTCCCCTGTGTGGCCATTCCAGTTTGCGTATGCTTATCTGACTTGTCTTCATTTAGACATTTTCAATGATTTATTGCCATTTTTTATGTTTCTCTAAATAAAACATTTCTTTTCTTTTGCCATTTTCCTTCACATCCTCTTGCCGACCGATTTTGCCCCCTGACAATGTGATCGATTAGTGAAGGTTTGGCACAGCACAGCCACGTGCTCATAAACATTGAAATTGTAGCGTAAGCAAACCAGGTACCAACAGTGTGTGACAGTACAGTAAGAACCTAAACTTATTTCTTGCCGTGTTGTTCCATTTTGTTCCAGATTTATTGTTTTGGGTTCTCTAAAAAGGTATTGGCTTTGATGCATTCACAACAAGCGCGTATGGCACTGATCTATTACACGCCTCGAAAGAGCCGCTCACTAGCAATGCCGACGTCGGTCTTGTCAACAGCACTGGTGGCCAAAGTGGAGCTGACAGTGCAAGATATAAAAGGATATGACTACAACATATGCTCAAACCCCCCCCCCAACCCCCCGGCCTGTCTGCTGAGGTAGATGTTGAACACGGAATCCAATTCCATTCCGGGGACAAACATTTGACGCACTTGAAGGCTCATTGACTTTCACTCCGCAGAGAAGAAACTTTTTGGTCGGAGAACACAGTGTTTGTGTGCAAAACAACTCTTCAGAGAAGATGGGCACAATTTGTCGGGGTGAAGTACAAGATTCAAGGCTTTAACTGGAAACAGTGACAATGTTGCTCATAGGAGGGCCATCTACAAGATGCAGCGATGCTCAGTGCTGCCAACAGCGTAAACAACCAGTGAATAAGGAGAGTTACACTCATGAAGCTCTAGGCACCAGTAAAGTAAAGCCTGATGCTAATGTGCATCAGTAAGAAATACTTAATGGGCCAAATACATTTGGCCCATTACAATGCAATGCAATGCATTTAGTGTTCTGTTGGGGGGAGATATGCTTCCACATTGAGTATCACATTCACAGTGTAGATTTAAGTGATGTGCCACTTGCCACTATAGGCATTTTCGAGCATTTTGAAAGACGGAATCTGGCTTTGCCCCTATTCTTATGATCTTAGTTACATGATTTAAAGAATTATATTCTTACTCTTTTTCGCCAGGGTACTGGAGAAATGCTGTAACAATTAACCTTATGAACAGGACATTTTATCCTTGACTTTGTGGAACCACGATGCAAGACTTTGCTATAATCCAATCTGTTTTCCCTCTCCAGTTCAGTGCAGATTGATATCAGACCCCGGGGAGGTGATATTATCTTTTTTCACAACAATTCTCCTGTCCAATATGGAGAATCACTTTCATGGTCTAGGGTGGTCTTCTTAGCATCCTGTGCCATATTGTAGCTGACAGAGCAAGGCAACTGGTGAATGTATTCTAGTCTTTTTAGAAATAAATAAACTAATACAGTTGTTTATTGGTTTGTCTGTTTAGCATCCCATTTATAATTGTCTAATCATTTAGTAAGATTGCTTTCTTATGATTCCGGTAATTGTTCCCTGTGGTTTCACTTTCACCTCTGCTCTCAATCACGGTTAAAGCTAAGTGATGTTTATTAAGTTTATGGTCAGTCAGTAGATAAAACAAGAGGTTGGAAGCAAATGTTCAGGGCTCTCACAATAAACAGCTAATTAGTTATATAGTGCTACTAGTACTGAATATGGGACTACCGTATTTAATCAAACAAAGGCCAGTCAATTAGTCAATTATGTCTTAACAGTTTAATAAGAGAGAGGTGTGGTGAATAATTATAATCAAATTGTATGCCTTATTTGATTGGCCAAGGTTATACAATGAAAATTATGCTGAGGTAATATTTAGGAGAGAAACAAAGTATAAAAAAAAAAAAGAAAGAAAAAAGAAAGAAACAATTTGAAGCAAAAGGTAAACTGTGTAATTTAATTTAAGATCTCATATATATCTTATGGAGAGAACAGTAGAAGAGTTCCATACAGTGACAGTATGAATGCCCTTTAGGGTCTTGATGCATCATTTCCCAGAACGGTTTTATTTGAAAGCAGACCACACAATGATACAAACCACATTTTCAGAGCAGGATAATAGCGTTCCATGGATGAATGAAGGTAATAAAACAGTATTACTGGAAGTTAATAAAACAGTATTATTGCTGGCAGTTAGGTGTTGGTGTTGGATGTTAATCCTTTTTATTGTGAAGTTATACAGATTTTGGATGATGCAGAAAGCTGCCCAGAAAGTGAGTTTGCATCCAACCGTAAATATAACAGGGAAGGCTCTTCTGCATCCTCTAAGTGGGCCCCTTTCACAAATCTATAATAGTAGGGAAAACAGTGTAGCCCCTAACATTAATTATACTGTAGGTCAATTTCAATTAGTTATAACAGTGCACCAGCATTGACAATGTATTGTTTGCTTCAATACTTTTGTATAATATTGGTAGAACAAAATGGAACCAATCCATAACTACCTTTATGAACCTGTATTTTACATGACAACTTTGTGAAGAGGCTCCGTTCATTCCTTCTGCTTGGGAACACCTGACAATACATGATGTAATGTAGGGCCATTCAATGTGCAATCCACTGTAGTGTGGTGAGGTGGAAGGGTAGGACCCATTTGCACATCATGGAGGCAGGTTCAAGGGGTACAGCGGTGCGACAGTGGCGCCACAGGTAGTGCAGTGCGACTGTTGATTGAGAAGTCTCTGGTTCAAACCCCGCTACCTCCTCCTCTGAGGTGACACTTAAGCAAGACACCTAACCCTGACTGCTTCCAGAGGTCAGCTGGTGCCTTGCATGGCTGACACCACCAGTGGTGTGTGAATGGGTGAATGTGAGGCAATCCCGTATGATCTGGTGTTTACCTGCGCCAGTGCAATTAATCAAAATATATGTTGGCCACATTATGGAGACCTATAGGCTCAGTAATCCTGTAACCAGTCCCGCTAGCAAAAAGGCTAACACCAACTAGCTTCTGTGTCGGGGAGATTTTTCATTCGATTTGGACTTTTAATCCAAATCCAGTCATATTATTAGGGTCCATGTAAACATAGCTACTGACACTGAACAGAAACTGAACACAAATAAAACATGGACTGGGACAAGGGAAACGCGGATGGAAACCATGTACTGAAAAAGACTTAAAGACAACAGACTGTGGCACACCTTGCTTACGAACGTCCTCCACAGCAGCGATGAGCTCCTCCTTCAGGTCCTGGCTGTCTTTAGCAATCTGCTCACCCTTCTCCAGGAAGTTCTGCGTGGCTTGCTCGACAGACACAGCCAGCACATGGGCCTTCTTGGATCGGCCCTTCTTCTTACTGGACGGCCCTTTGTTGCTGGTGTTCACCAGGGTGGTCACCTGAGACGGACAGCAGGATAAAAGGGTTAGTAAACTGGGAAATGGACAACAAAGTATTGACCGCTGCACAGCGTTTCATTTTGTGGGAGAGTGCAGTCGATAAAAAGACTAACTCGCCGCATCCCAGCAGCCCGGACAATGGCAAAGAATGAATTTGGGACAATGCACATGTCAACAAAACAAAACAAATACCTTATAGTGTATTAATAATAACTATTTATAAACATGCTAATAAAGAAAATCTTGAATTGAATTATGATGCAAACATAAGGTACAGTATACCAGAGAAGAATGTGTTATTCATTTTATGGGTTTTCATAATTTAAACAAGGCAATCCATTTTAAATGGCATTGTTGCAATAGCAAAACTGTGTATTGCATCAAACACTCCTGCCTCTGAGCAATAGTACAGAGCTAAACTCAAGTGAGGTTGCGAGCACGAACATCTGTCTGGCAAAGAAAATATAGTACTTCTGAACTAATATTTGGAATATCATTTCCTTTATCTCAGCTCCTGTGGATGGGCTACCACACATACCATCAATAGGATGATGCCTTATTGAGTCCCGCCAAGTGAGGCCTGAATCTGATTACTTCCGAGTGAGGTCAGCATTTTGCATGTTTGGCTGAGAGATGTGATAAGATTTAACCTCCCCTCCCCACACAGACACACACACGCACACAAGCACCCCCATGAAGAAAACCTCTTGTGCCTTCTAGATGTGTTTCTGGAGGGAAAATAACTAGTAACATTGATTTTCTTCCACCGAAGACATGGCTAGGTGAGATCGAGAGATGAGCAGGCACATGCAGTAGTAATGTGTGCATGTGGCCCATCCTTATGTTGGCTGTGACTGCACTTGCACAGAAACAAATAACATGCAGTTCGCATTCAAAAGGTAAAAGCTTTGTGTTAATCAACAGTCACAAAGTGAAAGTACTGAATCACTTTTGTGCTTTGAGGTTACAGTAGTATGCAGCATCACATT
>JAODUG010076459.1:0-13051 GCA_027564795.1 Aphredoderus sayanus
ATGTGATCGCAGATGCAGAGTACATGTTTCAAACCACTTTCCAGGACCATCAATATAAGGTGGTTATGGCCTGCCAGCCTTCTGGCCAGGCTACATTGAGCACATAACGTATACAACTTACGCAAACAGTACACAGATGTGCAGAGGATTCTGTAGTCATTTCCAGTGTACCGGTAGATTAGTTAAAAATCAACATTGACACTTTATGAGCCATTTCGTTGTGACTGTTTCAATGTTTACATTACAGTTTTTATGTACGTAGAATGGATCTGTGTTATATACGCTCCAATTGCATGTGGCTTTCATGCCTATTGTAGCTTGTTCCATTTATTTATTATAGAAGTAGTGTTGCAGCATCTGCTTTGCATACATTACCTGTTGATTGTAGCATGGCGTTTAATGCCTTTCTTTTATAGGCATGCACCGATGGACTGTGGACTACAGGAGATATATTTAAAATAGATTATGCATTTGATTATCATTCAAGAGTAGAACATTCTGATCTATTGTTGGAATTGTCATGACTGAGAAGTCACTGTTACTGTTCTTTATTTATCATAGGTATATGTGATTCTACGACCACATGTGAAGGAGTTTCTTCAGTCTGTAGCAAAAATCTATGAGGTAGGTTTGCTGGTTTTGGAGTACATGTATGTGATGAGATACCACAGTACATGATGATGGTACTATATTTGATATTTCTGGAATATGTAAACCTAAATGGCAAATAAATGGTCATTTATATTGTAAAGCGATTAAATATACAGGATTTAAAATTGCACAAGCTACAGTTTCTGTTTTTATTGTAGATGTTTATTTATACGTCTGCGAAGAAGGAATATGCTGAAAAGATCCTGGACATCCTGGATCCACAGAGAAAACTCTTCCGGTATGTACATTTTTTTTTTTTTTTTTAATCATGTGGCTAATCTGTGTACTTTTTTACAAGCTATGAAGCCATGTAAACTACAAAATGTTTTTATATCCCATTACTGCTTGTTCAGAAAGTAATTTTCAAAACAGGCCACTAATGCATAAATCAGCCACAACATTAAAACAATTAATATTGCTGATCAGCGTACACTGTATGCCTTTCATGCCACTGTATACCCAGTGAAGACTTCCTTCACTGGGTATACACTTATGTTTTGAGTACTCTGTGAAGGGGCCTGGCCTTTGTCACGTTTTCTGTGTACAGACAGGCCGTAGTGTGCTACTAACTGCAGTGTGTATGCTGCGGTATTTTCCGCATTGTTACTTTGGATAGACTGGTTTTTATGAATCTGTTGCCGAGACCACTGCTTTCAATTTCAGATACACTGGCATCTTATTCATGTATGTATCTTCTCTTCTTTTTTTTTTTTCTTCTCTGAAGGCATCGTTTGTACCAGGAACACTGTGCCTGTGTTCACGGTCACTACATCAAGGACCTTGGCTTGCTGCAGAGAGACCTCACCAAGACAGTGGTTTTGGACAATGCACCACACACCTACCCATACCATGTAAATACATACACCTTAACAGCTGTGTTTATTATCAGAAAACATGCAGTTAAGTGTATAAGTATGTCATTGTACTCTTTGTTCATTTTTTCTGCGCTACCTCGAAGCATTGCATGTTAGTTTTGAAGGCAAGAAGGCAGATTGCCTTTATGTATGGTTTAAAAAAATGTATCTTGCCCTACTTCATTCTGACTGGTGATTATGCAAATTAATCCATCTGGTTTACACATGAATCCATCTGGTTTGCAGTTGATGAACACGGTTCCCATCAAGAGCTGGTCTGGGGAGCACAGAGATGACAGAGAGCTCCAGAAGATGATTCCTTACCTGGAGAAACTATCTGGAGCTGTAAGTGATCTTATCAGCTCTCATTTACCTTGTATGCTAGTGCTGCTCTTGACAGTATTAGATAAAGTGAAGCTTTTCAGTTGAAGTCAAAGATCTACGGGTGTACTCACACTTGGCCCAGTTAACCGTGCCCGAGCACGTTTGACCCAAAAGTCTGGTTGTTTGACTAGTGTGATTGTTCTGTGCCCGGGCACACTTGAAAGAGGTGGGCCAAGGCTTGGTTCGGCTGGACTTGGGCATGGTACGCATCAGTGTGACCGCAAACATGCCCGAGGTTTCATTACAAACATCATGGCGGCGAAGGGAACACTTCTTCACAACTATCTAGGTGCTCGTGGGTATCAAAGAACCACAGTGTCGGAAACAGCTGAAAAGTGTTCGCTGCCTGTGTAAACCTCTTCTGAACGGACTAGCATGATAAAGTGAAAATGGCTGCGCTGCAGAAGTGATCAACTTGTTCTGCGTGTGAGAGGGTCGAGTGGGAGGGGGGACCACCGTGCTCGACTAGGCCAAATGTAAGTACACCCTAAGACTCCTAAGAACACAAAGGGTTTGTTTTTCTCTCATTTTGTTCAAGTGTGTTAATCCATGTTGGCAAGCACCCGTTGCCAAGATGATCCATCCACCCACCTGACAGGTGTGGCATACCAATATGCTGATTAAACAGCAGGATTAGAGGACGTGTCTTGGACTGGTCACGATAAATGGCCAGTATAAAATGTGCAGTTTTATCTTGAAACATTGCATTTATTAGCCCCATGTTTGTTTGTTTGATTTATTTATTTATTTATTTATTTATGTGTTTATTTATTGCAAACAAGCCCCAGCTCTGAGGGGAATCACAGAGCACTCTCCGTGTAAACTGCTTCCAGTGAGGCTTGAGTAGTGCAAACGGAGTGTTCCCCACTACATGTGCACAGTACACTTTTGTGACGTTACCAGATGTTCTTTTATGTTCTAACATTTTTAATTTGTTTAGCAGCAGTATATGGTACATTAGGATGCTATTTTTGAAAATGAGAAAGAAAGTATAATATGAAATGTGCACTTATTTAATTCTTTTGTGTGCGCAGAATGATTTTCGTGAGGTGCTGAAGAGGAGAAAGGACCATTTTCACAGACTGCTGTCAGAGGACTGAAGAAATGATTCCAGATATATTCATCATCTGTGGATGCTTGGGCAAGGCAGAGCAGCATGGCCTAGCCAAACATTCTCTAGTCTCTGCCCTAATGGTATTTTGCAATGGCTATGTGGTGTGGCATTTCAAACATGTAGTTGACACTTTGTTGCAGAAACCCTTTGTTTGTTTGTAGCACCCCCCCTCCGCCCAATACAGCTGTTCCCCCAAGCAATAACTTACTAATCACTGCGATGTAATAAGTTATATCTTGAGATGTTGTATAATTTCTTAATTGCATAGCTAATCAAAGGATGTTGGAAATACTTTTAATCCAAACATGTATATATTACATTTGAATTTGAAAAAAAAGATTTATTTTAAGATTATTCTGCATATAAAGGAAAACAATAAAAGTAACATTTCAAGAACTGTATTCTATTTACTCTATTATTAATATTTAGCACTACACAATTTTAGTGTTTAGTATCACTGATATCAATTACATCAGAACCAAACCAAACTATACTATCTTCAAATCCCCCACCCCCTCACCTACCTTCCCACCAAAGCTACAGTGAAATTCTATTCCACCTCAAATCAGTCCCTTCAGCACATGTGGCCATAGCACAAAGGCTGGTATTGTCAATGGGCCTGTTCTATTCTCTTTCCCTGGACTTCCAGCATGCTTTACAACTCGCCCAGGCAAGCCATTGGCACCTAGGACCAAGCAAAAAAAGAGGTCTATTTGAATGAAGACCAGTAAACTATATTAGCTTATATTTCAGATCTGATGGTTGCAGAGATTCAGTAGACCCCTACTTAGCTTTTTCCATACCTGCAGTAGGCCTATCTTTCATGATCAGTAGTATTCTAAATGTATTCAGAGAAAACAAAAGCTAACATCTCTAACGTTTGTTTTAATCATGTGAAACTGAATTGGTCCGCATTGGACTGTTATGCATTGGTCTAGCTACAGGTGACAGGATGCAAATCTGAAGATTTTGTTATGAAAACCTCACGACAGAGCAGGCCTGTCCCTACCCCCTCCGGTGTATCCGCTTTGGATTTATTTGCTCCATATGGTCTGTTGGAAATGGTACCCAGAAAGTGTGTGGGCGGGGACACTGCGTAGTATTTTCTGTCTTGAAATTTGATTCAGAAGTTCAGAATACTGGAAGACACAAAGCAAGGGGGAGGGAAGATTGAAGTCGAACAAACAGTTATTCCGCAGTTAGAATTTACTTGTCACATTCTGCAGTCTCCGAAAAAGTAAGTTGATTCAAACAATGTTTTCTGGTCTAAATGAACACTACTTTACTTTGGGGGTTTCGCTAAATGACCCTAGATTGGGGAATTTGGCAGATTGTAACAATAATTGTCTATTGTATAGGCTATATCTGCCTTTTGAAGTCGCCGATTATAAATTTGCATATGTATTGTAGTCTACAAATTGAAGTGACTTGAGACTGTAGTTTCAGCCTAGAAGCCATAGGCTACCTATTATGGGCACCATTTTTGACTATTATAAAACGTTCTGCTGTGTTTAATATGAAAAAGACTGTGTATTATAGCCTACCTATACTTTCTCAGATGGACTATTTATTACTGATACCTTTGTTAAAATGGTCTTTACTGCAAGGATCGTTTAGGATTGACTAATTTGTGTCTCAGCAAAAGCACATTGCCAATCGCGCGTTTTCACATGCATCGTCGTTCCAAACCTAAAGTCCACAGTTTATCCATCTACAACCAAAACGCTGTCGACTAATTGAAGTCTATACATGGTAAAGTCGCCTTTTGTTTGGATAATGTATCCTACCTATGACGTGCATAGTTTAGACCTGCGTGTCGACTCTTAAAATCGGGCGGCCAGCCCGCACTGCAGTTGGCGCGTAGCCAAAGCACCCAAACACTCCAAACGCAATCCCCAGATGTTACATTGCAGGGACGAGGTGGTAGACCCTTTTGAATCTTACTGTGAGGAAAGGGGAACATGTTTACTATTATTTATGAGACGATTTGATATAATTTATGTAGGTCACTTGAAGTTATCCTATAGGCTATTTTATAGTGTTGATGCCTATTGCCCCATTTACCTTTTACGCGGCCGATACTTTAAAGGCAGTCCGTGTTACAAGTTCAAACGTTGATCACACTACATGGAGCATGCCAAGCGAGTGGGTTGGAATAACTTGAAGACCATTTCATTGTGAGGCCATATATTTTGGGTTAAACAATTTGTGTAGACGACCAGGGTGTCATTGGCGTATAACCTAAAGTCTGACAAAACCTTTTCTGAGATCATGTAAAAATTGTGTATAACAGTCATCTTATAAATATCTATTGTATACTTGATGATCTTAATGCCTAAACTGCACCTCAACAAAGAAACGGGGTAGCCTACCTGAAGGATTTCCATTTTTAGAGGGGCTACTTGACTTGTTTATCCATTTCCCCTTGTGGTTGAAACAAGACCTACAGCGTTACAACAATGGTTTGGTTTGAAACCCCAGGGGGTGGGTATTCTGTGGTGCTCCTCCGGCATATGAGCAGAGTAGCTCACACTGTTCAGTAGGATGGGGACTCCCCCTAGAGAGCTGATATGGCCACTCACTTCTCTACCCTTACAACCACTTGCACTGGCACAGTTGTGCTTTCAACATCAGTGAGCTGGCATTCTGGAGTGCAATAACACATTCAAACACTGAACACTAACAGGACCCGCATCATCTACAAGTTAAACATAGTTTTCAATCACTTACTGAAATGACATGATCTGTATATGTGTAATAAGTTACATTACTGTGCCCTATTACACCATCTTCAACTCTTCTCTCAGGATGGATAGTGCTGTCCCTAGAGTATGCCTAGTGTTTGGTTATGATTATGTTGCATTGTTTTGTATGGTACATTTTTATGGGTATTTGTATAGCAATCAGGCATCCCAAGCCTCAGTAATACCAACAGCATAATGCTATTCCCCTTGGATTTGCAGGTAAAGATGTTATTTCTTCTAATGTACCTATAATACCTACCATGCTACAGTGGTGCAGTGGGTCGAGCAGGGTGACAGGTGAGCAGTATATCGCTGGTTCAAACCCTGCTCCAGTAACTCCTCACAAAGTCTTGAGGTGTCAAGCAAGACACCTAACTCTAACTGCTCCTGGTGGTCAGGTGGCTCCTTGCGTGGCTGACACCACCATCGGTTTATGAATGTATGTGTGAATGTGAGGCAATCCTGTAAATCTCTGAGTGTCCAGAAGGTCAGAAAAGCACTATAAAAATGCAGTCTGTTTACCTTTACACTGACAGACGGGCCTTTTTCAACCAGAGGGCTAGAGGATTCTCAGAATCCATTTTTCTGGATAGGTGCCACGGGTTTTTACTATACACACTGCATGTTATCACTTAAATGTATACATTTATCCTAAAATCATAATGAATCTTAATGGGGTTTAGTCTACTTGACTTTAAATGTATATCTTTGAAAGATTACCTTATCGTTATGTGGAAAGTGAATACGTTGAAAAATGATCTTTCCAGGCTGTGCGACTATGAGCACCACCACCTCCGGGCGCCAAGCCATAACCCCTCAGAATGTAAAGGAGATCGACAGTGTGAAGGAGTCAATAAGCGACATAATCAATCAGCTCCAGGATATTGACCCAGCCAGGCTGTCGTTCTCCCCATTCCTGGACCTGGACACCCAGATATCCTTGGCACCGGTGTCGGACAGCCCCGAGTCATCCGTGGAGGAGCTTCACTCCTCCTCACACTCCGTCACAGGCTCCCAACGGTCCCTGGAACCACTGCCTGCCGGGGAGCACCACAGGAGTGAGCTTTTACATTACCTTTTTAAGCATGAACAAGGGGAGTTAGCTAAAGGGGAATTCAGCGATACTATAGAAGATTGTTAGTGTTTGAACTCGATCAAAACAAAGATACCTCTCCCTTTAATGCCATACAGTAGAGCCTTCAGGAGCTCCAGCCCCCTCCCCTGAAATTGGACATGCATTGCCAAGGCTAGGATAGTGCTGTGTGGTGCGGTTTGCACAACTTTGTTTGTGTTTCCATTTCCAGAGTATTTTTTTCAGCGCGCACACCGAACAGGCCGCTGACCATGAGAAGATATTTGCTGAATTTGACAAAGCTTACAATCAGCTTACAATCACTGACTCCAACTTTAAGGGCGACTAGGTCAAACACAGTGGTGGTGATATGTAGTTTGTGTATAAAATATAAATATATGATGTTATCATTATTCATTATGATGTTAAGTATTAGCGTATAGGTATTAATCCCCAGAATCCCAAGAGTAGATTTTGTTGTGCTGGTTGAGTCAGAGAAGGTGGGAGGAAAATTGAGGTAGCAAAGGCTTTGAATATTTCGTTTTGAATAACATATTCAAATATGCTTTATTGTTGTTATTTTAAGGCTCTGACTCCTGCCACCAGCAGTTCAGTGGCAGGCTCTCACAGGAGCTCGGAGCAGCTGATCCGGAGCAGGGAGTGCTGGATGGGACTCTTTCCACTCCGGCTGCCACGACGCACACTTTGGAAGATGACACGGAAAAGTGCACCAGCGCTCCAAGCCCAGCTTCTCTGGGAGATATGCCCAATGGCACGGACACCCCAAAATGGAGTCCACAACCCAGCCGCCTGGACTCTACAGTGGACGAGGGACGTCCTTTGATTGGCGCCCCCCCGGAGAGTGTGGAGTTGACCGTGTGGCAGTCAGAGGGGCAGGGAGAGACTTGCGATGTGGCACCCACAGCCCCAGACAGGGCACGGTGCTGTTGCCGCTGTCGATGTTGCCAAACGGGCCGAGTTCCCGCGCTGTTCTCCGCCTTGGCCTCGCTTCTGAGTGCTTTTGGGATTTTCTACGCACTCTATTTCTACGTCCCCATAAAAACCCCACACTGCCCTAACGCAGTCAGCCGCATCATCTTTGTCCTCTGCTGCTGTGTGGTAGCAGCAGTCCCTGTCCTGCTCGGTAAGAGAGTGAAACTCAAATGCTGCGAGCACCTGCTCACTTTTGGCACACAGGGGCGGTTCAAATAAAAGACAAAGACCGGGGGGAGACTTAAGTTATTTAGCCGTCTTGACTTGGAATGTCTCTGTCTAGTCTACCCTTTAATTCTGTGCTCTTCCAACCTTGAGGCAGGACAAGTATCACTGGGCCTCTGGAGAGGAGTGTAATTTTCTACTCCTGTGCACAGCTTTAAATGGAAACTAGTATATGAGAGGGAGATAATAAGGGACATTTCCCCTGTCTCCCAGGCTTTGGGTAATTATTTCAGTATTTTAATCGCATCCCACGTGGACAAAAATGAAAAAGCGGGGGTGGAACGTATGAAATACATCATTCAGAGAGCAACTGTGATGTTGTGGATGATCAAAACAGTAAATGCGAGGGTATTTATGAAGTGGGAGTGCTTGTGGGAAGCATATTAAATCAGTATGCTGTCAGACAGGATCAGCTGAAGATAGCAGATAGTGTAGAAGCTAGTGTCACAGATTCATAACGTTTCTACTCCTTTCTCCCTCTAGCAATGCTAACCGGTACATTGTGCCAGTTCTGCACCGGTTCCTTGAGTCCAGTGGAGCCACTATCAAGACGACGTGCTGTCCAGCAGCTGTTTGTCGCAGCGTCTTTGGAGCAGTTGTTTCTCTATGTTCTCAACCTTCTTGTAATGGCCTCTTTGCTGCCTGAAGACCAGCTAAAGGTGGTCCCCATTCTGGTTGCCATGTTTGTTGTAGGAAGGTGAGGCAGGTGTGGGTGGAGCCACTGATGCTCTATGAATCGTGTGTGATGCTATCTCATGTTCTGTCTCTGTTCTGGATTGCAGGCTGGTGTACTGGGGCAGCCTCCATGTGTGTAGCTCCTGGCGAGGCTTTGGCTCTGGCCTAACTGTGTTCCCACTCCTTGCCATGCTGGCTCTCAATCTGTTCTTATTGTACATCTATGGCTACAGAGAGAGACTTTTTGGCGAACACGACATGCTCTTTAATCAGGCCAAGCCCACTTCCTTGTCGATGGAGATGTCACAGGGCCTGAGTGGCAAATCGGATAATGTCTTACCCACAGACATCCTGGACACTCTGTGATGAGGAGAGAGCTGCTCTTTATTCTTTCGAAGGAGGAGATCTTTCCAGAAATAGACCATTCCTGTGGTCTACACAGACTGCCACTTCCAAGCTTGTGACGGCTTAACTTGTATTTTCGCTCCTCGTATACAGGACATCTTTTTGTAATGTGAATTCATGCTTATTATATGAAATGCAAGTCTTTTTTCTCGCTCATGGCAAGGAAGCCTTTGAACAACGTTTTAGGCTTAAATGTTTGTCCTTTTAAGCTATTCCAGTGCCTATATTTAAAGTTTTGAACTCTTAAGTACTTAAAAGCCATGCTATATATGGAAGGATTTGGTTTGATCTCAAAACCACTAACAAGCAACTGTGCTTCCAAGATAGATTTATTTTAACTGTCTTAAGTTTGTATATCATGAAGGAAAAATAAAGCCTCTTTGTAAAAGTATTCTCATTTTTGTTTTATTGTTTGTATGTTTGACTGCGCATGAGGGCATGATATACCCTCTCAAAATGTCTCCTAGGCATTTGTTTCTCTCTTCTTGGATATATTGTGGGAAAACAACATTTAGTATACATTTTCAACACTTTCTGAACACAGTTTTGACACGAGAGGTTTACTGTGACAACAGAGAGAGACAAAAGAGCATTGGTGTTTTCACCACTACAATATTATAAACATGGCAAATTGGTTCCTTAATTATCTAATTATTTTGGAGACAAAGGTAGGTTTGTTTCATCCCTAAACAAATAATCAGTAAACCCCTCTCACTGTGTGCATGTATTGAAAAAGTAAAAATAGATGTTCTATTTTGATAGGTGAGATGTGGTATGTGGCATTGGGGGTTAATAGCTCTGTTGACCTCTGCTCTGATTATGCTCTCTGAGTTTCAGTAGGTTTTGTCTGACTCCCTCTTGTTTACTCCCACCTTGAAACACAGGTTACACTAAAACTCTAAACTGCCCTGTGTGTTTCCTCTCATATGCTGCAATATGGTCCATGAACAGTAAATGCAGTGGTACAATATTTGAATAATGAGCCATGCCCTTGCAGTTTGCCCTTGTGTGTGACTGGCCTTTAACTGTTGAGTGGGGAGGTCCCTACATCTGGTTAACCAGAGGAGGAGAGGAGCCAGCATTGGGATGGATAGGCTCCAAAAGACTGCTATATTTTGTTCCATGCAAATCTTCCCTGCCCCACCTTAACCTCAGATATTGGTCACATGAATGTGCAAAGGGCATAGCATTAATATAAATCAGTTGCCCTCAGCCATGTCAAACTGTGGCCAGACGATTGCATGCAACTAATCCTTACTATCTTACTGATGCATCACACATTGGTTGAAAGATATGGTATGCATAAAAGCAGATAGTGAATGGCTATAATGAAAACTTGCATACAACTTTTACTAGTGTAATGTTCTATACTGAATATTGTCTAGTATTGTTAATAATGAAAGCACAATATATACATTCTTAGATTGATTATTATTATTATTATTGTGAGCAAATACCAATGTCAGTATTTAACCTGGCACCTGTTATGTTCTGAAACTACCCCCACACTTAATAGAATAGAACAAATCACTTTCAGGTGACAATACCCTAGTCAAATATAACACTGTTCTAATAATAATACGAATTTAAGAATAGACTTTAATAAAACCAAGAAGATAAAGTCTACACTACAAACTGATGTGAAAAACGTAGCACCCCCACGCGGCCATACAAAGTAATCACCGGAAATAGATCTGTGCATCAAAGATGGCGGCGTTGGTTGGTAAGTGATGTTTTGATTATAGTACAAAGCATTACGTGGCAACATAGACGCGTTTTGTGTAATATATTGGTGGAAATGTTTGGAGGTATAGCAAATAAAACAGAACGTTTCAGTAATACGGTTATTGCAATTGACTGTTTGGTCAATTTACCCCATACGCACACTGACCTTGCTCTGTCTGTGCTAGCATGGCAGGCTACACTCAGGTTAGCTTGTTACAGTAGATGGACTCCAGTTGTAGGAGACATGCCATTCTGCAGAAAGGGGACATAAAAAGCATTATTACTCAGTCATTAACAGTCATTGTCATTTACTCGAGTTGTGTCTTTTCAAATAGTTAAACAAAATCGAAATAGCGTACAATGACAATTTGTGTATCCCTTCTTTGATTCTAGCACCGCGCCTGGCCACATTTGGCTTAATTACACGGAGGTAAGAACATTCCATTCTTATGATCAACAGGTCGTACATACACCAGCAATTATAAGCAGACAACTATATGTTTAGAATAATGACAGTATCATGTTATTAGGGCTAACACGTTACCAATATATCACTGGTAGCAGGTCTATATTGCTATATTTGAATCCCCACATAAAGCATATTTTTGCCTGTCCACTGGCTTGAGATGGGAGGGATTGAGCTCTCTTAAAAACATGTACTTTTGGTTTGTCGTTGTGATCTAAACAGTTTTGTTCCTCTTGTCATTGTCATATCATGTTAAACATTCTACTAATGCATTCAGAGTGCATTATATATAATAATAATAATAATAATAATAATAATAATAATACACTTTATTTGTATAGCACCTTTCATACACAATGTGCAACTCAACGTGCTTTACAGTTAAAACATTTGAAAAAATAAAGGAAATACAATTAAATAACATTTTAAGATCAAAGTAAAAACATAAAATAAGAAAAGGAAATTCAGTAATATGCAAATTGTTACATTCTTCACCACTGTTACTTTGTATCTTTAGCACTTCTCTTCTATCTACAGGCCAATTTCAGTATTTGCTATACAACAGAGTCTGCACAACATCACTAAAGGGGATAATGCTGACTTAAGGTGAGCTCACTAACAAGGTTACTATGCAGCAATAATAAGGATCTACATGTGTGACCTATAGTTTTTTGCACAAGGTGACAATCCCTCTTCCTTTCATACCTATTCAGTGTGGTTCCAGTAAGAAAGAGAAGCACAGCAGTGGCTGCAGCCAAACCAGCTGCTGTACCCAGCAGTAAAGGAGAGTACGTTATTGCAAAATTAGATGACCTGGTCAACTGGGCCCGCAGAGTGAGTATACTGTTAGGCAAAGTGTCTTAATGGCTTTTGGTTTTTCAGATTGTTGTCCTGTGCTGGAAATGTGTTTTAATGGATGGTGTATGGGGTTTAGAGTCTGAGACCACTAGTCAAGATACTGAATTTGTGCAATAACCCTTGTTATTTCACATGCTCCAACGAGCTTCTTGTGATGTCACAGAATACTTTGCTTTCTCATTCTGCAAGTGTCCAATAAATGTTCAGTGGTGTGGAGGTCAGGTGACTGGAGGAAAGTCCATGACAGTCAGGACTTCTGGGTCTTCAAGTAGTTTGTGTTTTTTAATTTAAAGCACTGTTTTCTTCAATGAAGATAAAATTAGAAATACAGTCTAGACATTGTTAATGTGGTAAATGACGTTTCTAGCTGGAAACGGCAGATGTTTAATGGAATATCTACATGTACAGAGGCACATTTCCAGCAACCATCACTCCTGTGTTCTAATGGTACATTGTGTTGGCTAATGGTGTTAAAAGGCTAATTGATGATTACAAACCCTTGTGCAATTGTGTTAGCACAGCTGAAAACTGTTGTGCTAATTAGAGAAGCTATAAAACTGGCCTTCCTTTGAGCTAGTATCTGGCGCATCAGCATTTGTGGGTTCGATTGTTCTCTCAAAAAAGAGTACTTTCTTCTGAAACTCAACAGTCTATTCTAGTTCTGAGAAATGAAGGCTATTCCATGCGAGAAATTGCCAAGACACTGAAGATTTCTTACGTGTGTACTACTCCCTTCAGCGAACAGCACAAACGGGCTCTAACAAGAATATAAAGAGAAGTGGGAGGCCCGGGTGCACAATTAACCCTCATAATGTACTCCGGGTCAGAATGACCCAAATCACTAGCTCTTGTGGCAGATAGAAGGCGCTAAACCTAATTTTACAG
>JAODUG010076480.1:0-13049 GCA_027564795.1 Aphredoderus sayanus
TACTTTTTTTTTTTTTTTTTACAAAATGAATCAATACTTCTTGCCTGAGAAACAATTATACTATTACAAGTGTTTATTGTTTACAGTGCCTACCTAATCATATCCATGTTAGCTAAACGTGGAGTCAATGGTTTTAAGATAATCTATGCCAAATTCAGCAAATATCTCCACACAGGTGCTCACTGTAAAATCTGTTTGCAATGTATTTCCAATGTGGTGAGCAGAAGTCCCTATATGGCATTGAAGGCTGTGGTGTTTTTGTTTAGATATAGTTCAACTATAAATAATTCTCCTGGATAGCAGACTACACCTTTAATTGAGTAAGGTTACTTACGTCTAATGTAATGAGTCCAGGCAGTAGTCTGATGTCATCGGATAGTTCTGTAAGATGGTTGGATGAGAGCAGCAGCTTGGTCAGGTCAGTCTGTTCCCACCAACGATCTGACGCTCCAAATGACGCATTCTGATTGGCTTCTTCCGGCGTATCAACGTTCAGACGATATACATTCTGCGGGACTGAAATTATGTTGATAGGATAGGTTAATAAGCATCTCACTTAAGATCATGGCTTACAGTAGCGTGCCTGCCTGTCGAAGTGCCCCTGAGCAAGACACAGTTCAAGTTCAACAGGATCGAGTTTGTGTGACGGGGTGGGCACTGTACTGTAGGCTAACGTACAGTACGTTTACCGTACTGTACTGTTACATGGTCGTTATCATCATCATGGGCATTCAGTGTTTTCGCTAACAGTACTTACTGTACTGTACTGGTTACTAGTTGCCCTACATGTAATAAACATGTCAACTGTGTGTGTGAGTGTTCGACACATTTTCAATGATCACTAAATAGTGAAACACAACTCTGATTGCAACCAAATGCAAGTCGAAAACCAACGCTACAGTAAGTACTATTAACAGTACAGTACTTTACCTTCAGTTAGCCCTCGACCAGACAGGTTGAGCTGGCCGCTCTTTCTAGCTGCCTTTAAAAGTCCGTAAGGAATTGTTGGATCCGTTGTCTGTTTCCTAAACCCCGCCAGAGAATCTACTTTACCACCTCCTTTTAAGCGAGACATTCCTAGTGTTATGTGGTGATTGTGCGCGCAACAACCGATTATTTACTTCTGATACCGGTACACATCCAGTGCGTCGACACAGCAGGCTCCGGGTTATAGCAGTGGTCGTCAAAATAAAAGTCCCTGATTTCAGATTATGCTGAAAAGTACAACGCTAATGGAAACTTGCTTGTAATGCCCTTCATATAATACACTAAACGTGTGATATGTGTTCTAACTTAGTATTATTAATAAGATTCGCAGTACAATGAAGCTAAATGTGACATAATTAGTAGTTGTAATTCTCATCTCAGTGTGTATAATGGGACTACTATTCTGAAATACTTTCAATGGAAATACATGTCGATGGTCTCAACATTCAACCTTGCTGCTGTAAATTCGTGAATTAGCCAGTTAAATCCAACTTGTTTGTTAACAAGTGAAGTTGTCAGCTGTGAACTGGACACCATAAAGTGAGTATGCCTGTTTTGAGAATAGCGATAATAAACTCTGTGTATTTCGTATACGTTCTCAGACTGAGGTAGGCTAACTCATGTTAGCTGGAAGGACTACTTTTACAGTATAACGTGGCTGGAAGTCTGCTGTTCTGTGAACGTGATCGAAAAGCGTAGGCATTGTTGCTTTTACAATGGCATATATATCTCGTATTAAGATAGCCGTCTAAATTGCAAAACTATCCTGTGACATTTTAGGAATGTTACGTTTATGATCACTTATTCAGTGTGTGTGTGTGCGTGTTGCTCTGCATCCCTGTAAACTAGTATGGCCAATGTAGACCAAATAGGAGCAGTAGGACAAGTTCTTGTGGACTCAGGACAGGACTTGACCAGACGATTTAGAGCCTTATTCACTCTGAGGAATCTAGGAGGTAACCAAGGAACCAAACACACACCATATGCAACTAAAGTATGTTAACGTTCAAACCATGTATGTTAATTGTTTAGTAATTTCATAGTCTGTTTTTCAAAGTTAGCCTAAATTATATGCAAAGCACCATTAACATGATGTAGGTTGTCTAATATATTTGCTTTAAATTCAGCTGCAAACAACAATTATGCTCTATCTATCAATCTATCGATTTATTTATTTATTTGTATTATTTTTAATATGAAGCACAATTATCGGAAATGTACAAATCCAGCATATAACATGAGTTAATAGTACATGGCAGCTTCATGAGAATCATTAATATATTGTGTGTGTGTTCCCATTTTAAAATGATAACGTGTTCAGGTGCTGATGCTATTGAGTGGATCAGCAAGGCATTCAGTGATGATTCTGCTCTTCTGAAACATGAGCTGGCCTACTGCCTTGGGCAGATGCAGGACAAGCGGGCTATTCCCACACTAATTGCTGTACTGAAAGACGCACAGCAAGAACCCATGGTCAGACATGAAGCAGGTAAACACTGGAGACCGACCAATCTAATACACACTCATGCTGATTGCTGAACAGTAATACAGTCCTGTTGAGCAATTGGTTTAACAAATCCAAAACTGATGCACATTCCGTGTAACTATCAAAAAGGTTTGACCAACCATTACTTACTGTACACAAAGCTGGAACCGCACACACACTGACACAAGTTCACAGATTAACTGCTAAGAGTACAATCTGCCTTACAAATTACATTATTGGATACATTTGATCTATAGAATGTCCCAATAGGCCTAATGACAGATAATACACCCAGCATAGACATGAGCACTGGAGCAGATGTGTGTTTGTCCTTTAGGGGAGGCTTTAGGTGCGATTGGCGACACAATGGTTCTGGAGCTGTTGAAAGAGTATAGTCGGGATCCTGTCATTGAGGTAGGATGACAACACTTTGAGCAATAATTATTATCCATAGTTCTACTGAGTTTCACTTAAATATGACCTAGAAGCAATAAACAGAAAAACATGACTGTTTTACAACATCCTTTTGTATATTGTGTATTGCTATAAACAGTAAGGGAAGGATAAGTGGCCTTTCTAAATTGGTGTGGTAAAGCTCACACTCACACATTATTAGCAATGTAGCATTGATAATAATCTGCATGGTTTTAGTTTGGGAAAATTAATTTCATCAGTTCTTTAAATTCTGTCTTCCCCTAAACCTTCCTGTAGGTGGCAGAGACGTGCCAGCTGGCTGTCCGTCGGTTGGAGTGGCTACAGAGCGGTGGAGAGAAACAGGAAGCAGGCGAGGCAACAGACATGAACCCCTACTGTTCTGTTGACCCCGCCCCCCCTGCAGCAAGGAAGAGCGTCGCCGAGCTACGGACCATACTATTGGATGAGAGCTTGCCGCTTTTTGAGCGCTACAGAGCCATGTTTGCACTGCGCAACCTTGGCAGCGAGGAAGCTGTGCTGGCACTAGGAGATGGTAGGTTAATGTGTGCGTTTGTTTAGTTTTCCCCAGTCGGATAATTCTCAATAATATAGATAATTAACGTAGTTTGACGTGGTGCCATCTTGGATATCCGCTTATTTAGTGTCATCTAAATAAGCTCAATTGTTTTGGACCAACTGTCCAAAATAAATAAAATAATACATACATCATATTGTACCAACCTGCTACACGTACATTTTGACCAAAGCTAGTTCAGTCATCCATTGGAACCAAACTGCATTTCAAAATACAATCCAATTAGAAAAATCCCCAAATCTCTACTTAAATAATAACTATTAAAGTGAGTAAACACAAAAAGAACTACCCACCTGGCCGTTGATTGGCCAGTGGTTTTGAATGGAGAATTACCAGGCTGGTGGAGGCGGAGCATGGCGACACCCGCCTGGTCTGACCGCGCTAGATGTCTCCACTAACTGCCTGCTGGCCGCACCGTGCAGGTCTGCGGTGCTCCAGCGCCCTGTTCCGCCACGAGGTGGGCTACGTCCTGGGCCAGATGCAGCACCCGGCTGCCGTGCCGGCACTGCGCGCCGCGCTGGAGCGCTCCGGGGAGAGCCCCATGGTGCGGCACGAGGCCGCCGAAGCCCTCGGGTCCATTGGCAGGGAGGAGTGTGTCGCCGTGCTGCAGCGTTTCCGCGGCGACGGGGAGCGCGTTGTCAAGGAGAGCTGCGAGGTGGCCCTCGACATGTTGGAGTACGAGAACAGCGACCAGTTCCAGTACGCTGACGGACTGGTCAGGTTACAGGGATGAAGAGACATTAAGCAGTGCTGGACACTTGCTGGACATTATGTGCCTGATGGATGGAAATGTTGCTTGGCTAGAACAGCTCAAAAGACTAACATGCTTATAATTACACTGACAGACAACAATAGTTAATTTGCAAACCAGCATGGAAATTTAAATCGGTATAAGTAGGGATTTGGTCAGATTTTGGCTTTAGGGCTGATAGACTTTCAGTTCCAATTTAGGAGACTGTAAAGGTGAGGGATGCTTACAGGTGGGCCCATGTCGGCAATCGAGCCCAGAATCTTTCACCTGGGAGTCAAACACCTGGGAGTGTGTGTATATATATACTGTATAAGTACAAACTGGACAGTGGCAAGACCAGATCTGCGACAGTTTAGCTTACATGTTTCTCTTGCTGTTTAAACTGTTTTAATCTGTACTGGACTGTTTGGCAATGTGTGGAAAACATTTGGTTATTTTCAAAATAATGGAAAATTAAGTAATGTTTTTATTTTATTTTTCCCCCACTGGATTATATTCTTGCTACTTATAGTTGAATATGCAGCAAAATATTTATTGACATTTTGAATTTGTTTAAATTGCCCCATCTGTAATGTAGACTTTCCCTGATAAAGTTGGTCAAACCTATTGAACAAAAAACAGATTCTTTTTTGTTCTTCCCTGCTAAGAGTAACACTGAGTTAATCACATTTTCTATCAGGAACTAGTGCTATTTGTAAAACGTCAGGCCTGTTTACTGACTATAAGAAACACAATTAAACTCTTCTTTTTTTTTTGTATTGACGTGGCATGAATCAAGAGAGCACACATTAGTGGAGGGAGACCCCCAGATGTAGGGGGTTGGGTCATCATGAAGTAGTTCCATTAAAGCTTCAAAATGAAATAGAATACTAATTGGGAATGTGGGCCCCTGCTAATGCTCTGGAGACCTCCTGGGGCCCTCGCTTAGGAACTGCTGCAGTGGGGATTGGCAAAGATGATTACCTTTGCCCGCCCACTCTCATCACCCAGACCACCCCCCGGCAGCAAAGTGAGGTCTAAAGATGCAAGAGTTGTTAGGCGGAGAGAGGAGGACAGAAGGCGGACTGCTAGCCATCTCAGACTGCAGCAAGACAGGGACTGCTGGTCATTGGAAGATAACCGACAAACAGATAGTCAGTGCACCATGTTACACCCGGTCACCATATGTGTGTTGGTGATAAACATCTCCATGACAGTCTTCTACTGGGCTTACATTCTGACTGAAGCTTTCTACAAGAAAAAAGAGGATGAAAGCAACCCTGTGTAACCAGGTATATATCTATCCATTCTGTTCCATCCCGTTCTTTTCTGTTTATTCTTTTATAAAACCATTATGTCCTTAACTGCATGGGTTTCCTTATGTCCACCAGGATCAGCCATGACAAAGGCCAGCTTGCTGAAAGGTAAACCCAACCCAACTAGTAGAAATACCTTCAAGTTGTTTTGATGATCATTATGGTCTTGTTATGGGATGAGGTGTTTGTTGGTGCGATACATGTATAGTTGTGATATGCAACAGACTGGTTTTATCATAATCTTCAATCTAATGTATTTGCATTGTCTTTCAAATATCTTCACTGTGGTACATTTGATTAACTAGTTAACAGACTAGATAACAGAATGGCCTAGATATTGTATTAAATACAGAATGGTAGTGCTTCTCTGCAACCTGAGAAACATACTATATATCTTCAGTGTCATTCGTGTTTACTGTATTTCTGTCTTTTCAGAATGCCCATTTTGGGGACCAGTCATGCTAAAGTCCAGATTTAATGTAAATGAAGACTAAAGGTCTTCTGAAGAAAATATTATGCTTGGTCTGTGAACAGATTACAGCACCTGCCACTTAGAGACCAGACTGAGAATTAAGATTTAATGCATTTTATTTAGTTTCACGCAGCAGGTGAGATTAAAATGTTAGTTTGCCTCTGTATAAAAACACTGTATGTAGGGCTAAACAACTCAGCTACAAACCAGCCTTCTACTGTAGGCAACCTGTCGTTGAAACGACTTCATTGAAAAGTAATATGGTCGTCTCTTGGATCAAATAATCATACTGCGTGACCATAAACACACAAAAAAATCCATCCATCCAAAAGCATCTGGGAATTTCATCAGATTAATCAAATGTGCTTAATTGGATGGTGCCCTTTAATCAGCTCACAGGTTTAGTTGTTCTAAGACTCTCATTCACTTTACGGTTAACACCAGCTGTGCCCGGTCAGCTATAAAGACAGTGTGTATCTTAGAATTAATTCTATATTCTTTCCCCATCCAGACAGGCTACATGGCCCCACCTCTGTGTCTGTACTGTGAAGGAAAGCAAACAGAAGATCGACCAGACATGATGAAATTCAGCTCATTCTTCCACCTTAGATGGGTTTAGGTTGCAGTTGCAGTTTATGTGATGCTAACATTAGAATCACTTTTTTTGTAACGCATTGTGACCAGGAATCATGTATGGACCCAGTTATGGCAGACAGAGTCTGAACCCTTTATTTAGGCAAGAATGTTCAATCATTGTTCCCTCACATGGAACAGTCCTTTAGAGTCTCTTCCCATGCAGGTTCAACTATATACTGCCATGTCTATTCTCTCCCCAATTCTGTTCTCCTCCCCTGCTTATCTAGGGAGACGGTAATTAGCACAATTCCCTACACCTGTTTCCAATTCCCAGGAGTCCCATGAACCACACCCCTACCACTATCTCACTTAGACATAGCTAAGCCAGTCCAACACCTTGACACCCATTTACCTTTTGAGTGAAAATTAGCCTTTATGTTGGTTTGACGATGAAGATACTAAAGATGACTATATACTGTTAAAGAAAACATAATGTGAACTACCAAATAAACACCTCAGTGGTTACATCTTCCTGTTTTGTGTTTTGTTTGAAACCATTGTGATTAGATAACTGCAGTGTAACTATAGATAAACACACATAAATGCTTTTTCACAGACAGAGCCATAAACCAGGTTTCCATATCGCCACCTGACCAATCCCTTTGGACTGTGACCCTATGTCCTACATGGAAAAACACACGTTTGTGCTTAACATTCAGGAACATGAATAGGCCTTGACACAGTCCAACTGTACACAGGCGGGTCGCTGCGTTCCACAGTCTTAAGGTCTCCTGAGTACAGTATCTTCAAGATGTCTCTGTTTGGGGTTTTATTGTGTCTGCTTCTGACTGCCCTTAGCTGCTCTGCCAACAAAGGTAAGCCTCCAGACAGTATCTGGCAGCCATACACCTTACTGCTAATTACAGGGGTACCATTAATAGCAGTAAAATATTACTTGTTTATGGTCTTGCTACTGCACCAGAATTCTTATTTTAATCTATTTCAATGCTCAATTTTGTTTTATTAGATAGGAACTATAAGAACCAGATAGGAACAACAGCGAGGGATAGGTTAACTGAACCCGTATGTTATCGATTCACTGTAAAAAAGGTTACTTAAAGAAATACTGTAAAATTCATTTCAAATGAACATAAAAGGGTTATGCAATAGCAGTTAAATTGGAAAGCGTGTGATGATGTGACAATTTTTGCTCCAATTCTAACACATTTGGCAACTCTAAATGAGCTAAAAAAAGGAGCTGGTATTTTTCTTGTGACCAGTCCAAGGCACACCTGTGCAATAATAATGCTGCTTAATCAGCATCTTGATATGCCACACTTGACAGGTAGACAAAATATCTTGGTACGGGTTAAGTTCTCACTAACATGGACTTTAACAAGTTTATGAACACATTAAATGAGAAAAAATCCTTTACTGCAAATTGTGAAAAATGGTGTCCAATTTATATGTTTGGTGTGTGTGAGCATGCATTTGTTTCGCACTGTGTAATGTTGCCACTGTAATACATAATATACAATACACAGAGAAGGTAGGATATAACATCTCCCCCTCCACCCCGTTTCCAGGCAGAGCAGCAGCCCGTCAGTCTGTGACTCTCCAGCCCTGGCTGGTTGGTCTGATAGCTGTTGCTGGCTTCCTTTTTATTGTCTTCATATTGGTCATCGCTCGCAGGCTGCTTCAGAAGGACAGGTCAGCAGCACATGCACTAACACACACACACAAACCTGTGAAACGCGGCTTCACACAACCAGTGACCTATATAAGCTTACTGTTTAATAGCACATACAGAACAGGTAATTTAATATTAATATTACTACTATTTCTTCTATTGCTGCTGCCAAAGGCTACTGCATACTATTGCTAGCAAGTAGCCTATGTATATGTTGTAAAGGTTTTGAAGCATGTTCAAGTTACACAGTGCTTTACAGGCATAGTCCTAATGTGGAAAATGCATAATAATAAAACTATCACTACTAGCATTACAATAGCTGTTAGGTCTATTATAATAATGCCACTAAGAGATGTGTTTGTTTTATTGCCTTGCAGAAAGGAAGATTATGTGGATGGCAGTCTTGTTTATGAGAACATGGACGTAAAGACCCCAAATGTCCAGCAATCCAGCCTATAGGAGCAGTGCCTTACAGAACCGCAGAAGCTTGAAGACTTTGTTTTAATGGTTCCCAGTCTTGTAATTGTTATGTGTGATTGTTGCAGAAGCTGACTTTTGTTTTTTGATGCCCCATACGTTTATTTTTATTAAGAGAGGCATTTGTATTATGTTTCCACGCATGTAACCACACCAGCCATTATGGGAGAAATCAGCTACAGCACATTTGTTAGCTAAAATGTATGTTTTATACTGTATATAATTTGTCTGGTAGCGCTAAAACAATAAAGAAAGCAAATGGTTTCTAATCTCTAGGCTGTTACAGGTTATAATTTTATTTTGTCTAAACAGGTATTGTGTACAGTACCTGGCTACTAAAGGTAAAATCTGTCAGTCTGGAAACCTTGTTGATATTTGAACTGGATCAAAACACATGCTCCTCTCACTTTAATGCTTTAGAATGCTCCCTCAGAAGCTCTGCCACACACACTGGAAACACATTGCCATAGCTCCTTAGCTGCACAGGCTGCTTGGTGCGGTCTGCAGTCTGCACCATCTTGCGTTTCCATTTTTAGAGCGTGTGTAGAAACACCAGATTATTTTTCAGCACACACACAAAACCACAACTAAAAGAACGTCAGGAGATATTTGCAGAATTTGACAGTATATGAGCTTGCTTACAATCACTGACTTTACCTTTTTAAATTAAATTAAAAAGGGTAGTTTTGCCTTTAATTACAATGAGCAAAAGTTATTCTGGAGCTCTATTTGAATAGGAAACATTACAAGTAGATTACCAGTTCAGGTTTTTCTCTGCTCTGCCTCCTGTGGGAAATAAGCCTACACACTACATATACAACCTAAGAAATATATTGTATAAGGTAGGGCTGCTATGGACAATTTAATAAGATATTATCAAAACTGTGTTCGTTCATGGTTTACAGAGAGTGCGCTTAAAACCACTTGACTCATAACTTCTCCTAACCACTTTTGTTACTGCAATTGGTAGGCTAAATTTGTATAAAAGAGTTTTAAATACTTCCATAGCACTTTCTACCACCAACCTCTATATTACCATTGTACAGTTTGGATTGTGAACAAGTGTAAGTCATGGCATGGTTGTCACATTCAGTTTATCTCACAGCATTGAACAAGCTAACTGCTGGGGAAGACCTGTAGTATAGGGAGGAAAGAATTGTAGGTTTTTTATCCCATAGAGATGGGTGTGGTTATTTATGTTTAGTGTCAGAGTCAATGTGAGGTCTGTTGTGGTACTGGGGGGGTTTGAGTGTATGGGTTTGTTTTTCTGTGTGTTTTAATGTGTATAACTGTGTGTGTGTGTGTGTGTGTGTGTGTTGTTGACCTCCACTGTGTGTATGTTCTTGTGCTACTCTGTAATTTTCTCTCTGTGACTCTTGTTTCTCCATCTCTGTGCACTCTGTGATTGGCTAAGGGCAGCTGTGTTTAAAGCCGATTGGCTGGTTGTTTACACCTCTGGAGGAGGCTAATTAGCTAATTGGCCTAAGGGTGGGAGTCTGGGGATTGATTGGACTACTAGTTAGACGTTTGTTTTAGTCTGTTGATGTGTGGGTATGTGAGTGACCCCGCTCTTTTCCCCCATCTCTGTTCTCTTCTTTCATATTTATACTTTGTTTCTCCCTCTCCTCGCCTCTCCTCTCCTCTCCTCTCCTCTTCTCTCCTCTCCTCTCCTCTCCTTACCACTCAACTACTGACATTACACAATGGATCTCAACACCACAGACAGTAAAAAGACAGACTTCCTCCTCCCCCCCCTCCTCCTCTCTGTGGCTCTCCTGCTGTCGGTCTCTCCAGCCTAAAACAGCAGTGTGACATTTGCTGGTAGAGGTCTGACCTTCCCAGTTGCCAGCTGTGGTCCCTGTGATGCACAAACCTCAGACCTTTTAACCGTCTAACTCCTACACTGGCCAGCCGTGGCCCTCTGACTGTAAAAGCCATGTCTCCTCAGCCCTGTGGGCTGACACAGACAGTAGCCTAACCACGCTGTCACCGCACTGTCCCCCCGCTAAGGGAATTGAAGGGAGATAGAGAGAAAGAAGGACAGAGACAGAGCGAGGGAGAGAGAGAGAGAGAGAAAGGTCAGTGGTGTTATTTTCAACATGGACACTGAGTCACTGTGGATGGAGTAACAGACGAACAAGTCCGTCGGATTGGGAGACAGGCAGTCAAGCAGTTACGGTATACAGGCTGTCAGACAGCCGACCCTTGTACGCAGACATTAATAATTGTGAACGTTTTTCATTAGAACATTTTCTGTACACTACTCATTTATTAGGAAGATCTTTGTCTCTCCTGTGTTTGCTCAAGACTTCACAATATCACTCCTGCTGAAGTGCATGTGTGTTTAGACAGCTGGTAACATCCAGGCAGGAAGCATGTGGTGCTATAGAGGTGTGTGTGTGTGTGTGTGTGTGTGTGTGTGTGTGTGTGTGTGTCCGTGTGTGCGTGCGTGCGCTTGTGTGCGTGTGTCTCGATGATAATCCTCCCTTTTAGAGTGACAGCCCACTCAGTGGAATCAGAAATAAGGCAGAGGAAGAAACAACAGAGAGAGAGAGAGAGAGAGAGAGAGAGGGGAGAGAGTTGAAAGACTGTCAGGGTTTTTAAACTAGAGGAGCATGGTGCATTTGGAATTGGATCTGAATTGAGATTGGAACCAAAACTGGACTATAAGTGATAAACGGTGACTGAAAGGACCTAAACAGGATCCCAGCATCTTTCATTTGACTTTTTGACACCACTGTGTGAACATGGGGATCCCGCTGAGAGTAACCTTTTCCTTCCTACGGTAATGTGAACTGGACTCGACTATTCATACTTGAGACTGGATCCCTGTGTGGTTGGAGTCTAACAAAGTGTTTGGGTTTTGGATACCTTTACAAGATACCAAACTAGCCTTCACACCCATGTGACTATGCTGTGTAAAACTAGACATACATGCACAGCAGAACAGACAGTTTAATCAGCAATAGTGCAAAGTTCAGAGTATTAAATAGTCACTTTTTTATGCCAGTAATTGTCACGTTTTTAATTCATCTGCAACAATGGAGTCAAGTTTTATTTACATTTGACGTTAATCTTTACATGAATAATTATTCTTGGGCAGGAAAAACCTTTGGATGTAACAAAAATAATTAAATGTAAAGAAAAGGTAATATATTGTCACATAATATTGAAATTAACTTTAGACCTGTAAAGGACTAATGTCCATTTTGAGAAAAAAAAAAATCTAAACCAAGAGAAAGAAGCTTGTCATCAAGAGTCTTCTACAAGAAGAGCCTGGTCTGTTAGTTTTATAGATTGTCTATTGTTCTTCTTTTGAATTCCTTTTTCAAAGACTGTATTTTTGTATTACATTAGTAAGTCATGCTAAATGTTGTTTCTTCAAAGAATCATGGCCACAGACAATAGTTTCTTTTAGAAGAAAAATATTCTAAGACACACCTTTTTTTCTGAGAAATTGTGTGGACTGGAAAGGACACTAACAAACTGGAAACCACAGAAGATAATGGGTATTGAACTAAGAGAATATTCATTCTCATCTTTCTAGAATCTTCAGGGTATCTGAACTGCCTGAATCCTGTTTTGTAAAACGGCTGCCTGATTTCACTTCATTTTAAGTCTGGATTTCACCCCCTGCCCATCCACCAGTCTATTCATCCATCTGTCCATCCATCTCTCTTGCTGTTGGCATGGCGATGCCGGCTGTGCCAGGATGTTGTGGCGAGGCTGACAGCTCCGTGAAGTGGCAGTTGTGCTATGATGTCACTGCGAAGACGTGGTGGATGGTAAGTTTGGCCTCTCACCCTAACTGTTGCATATATCTGCATATGGAGCATTCACACCATATATACCTAAAGTCTTTGACAAATGTGTGTGGACGTTTCATGCTTATATAGAAAGGAATATGATTTATTCTTAATTTGACTATAAGGATTCCAAACCATTAAACTTATTAAAATTGTCAAAAATAAAACAAACAATTTAGGCACTAATATTTTATAATTTTATTGTAGTGCAACATTGATGAACAGCGACATGAAAAGCTGCTAAATGTAACTTTTTCAGACAGACTAGCCCTGAACCTGTTGCTGACGGCAACAGGACGCCTACCTACGACTCAAATCACAGCCAAATATGTTAACCAACTCTCTGGGTGGCAAATGAGGGTGGTGGTGGTGGATGCAGTAGGAGTTAAGTAATCATCTTTATAATGATAGGAAAGGGGGAGGGTAAACAGTGAGAAGCATGAGAGAGAGAGAGGGAGAGAGAGAGAGAGAGAGAGAGAGAGAGAGAGAGAGAGAGAGAG
>JAODUG010076491.1:0-13049 GCA_027564795.1 Aphredoderus sayanus
ACACACACACACACACACACACACACACACATACACACACACACACACACACACACACACACATACACACACACACACACGCACGCACGCACGCACAAACACACACACACACACACACACACACACACAAACAACCAATAGCATTGTTTCATAATGAGAGAGAGAACCCTCAGTAGGTAGAGGGCTGTAAAGACCATGGATATTTTGAGAGTGTCATTTCATGCAATATGTCTTCTGAATATGTTGTTTGTATATGGTTCCTATAGAGGTTTTTAACATGAGTTGGGGGTTGCAGTGGGAAGTGGGCTGTTTCACTCCTACTTTGTGGCCTTGAGGTCCCAGTGTGGATTATCTGATGATCTTGAATGGGAAACAGACCTAATGTGGGCAAACTCAGAAGAAAGGAGGCAGAATCTCAATGCATCCCTCATTAAGACCTCTTTATTCAGTACACAGCCTTGGAGGTCTGTCTCCTTGCTCTCCCAGGCCACTGACAACTACTCTCTCACATACTGTCACATACGCTGGAAACCACAGTTGTCTGATTCTGCACAAACACACAAAGAGAAAGAGAGAGAGAGAGAGAGAGAGAGAGAGAGAGAGAGAGAGAGAATGTTGAACAATGTTGAACAATGTTGAACAACAGGAAATCATTTTCATTATGTTCAGCAGCAGAACGCTTGATGTATTATAATAATTCTGATGAACTCATAATCACTAACATCTATCATTACTAAGTATTGGTATGTCATCAACTTTCAAGAGCACAGTCATATTATGTTTTTTAAATAGTGGTAAAGGGATACACAAATGTAGTTTGTTTAAATGCAAATGATCATAGTGTATGTAGTGCCACAGTTACCAAATAGTGTTTTTTATCACATTAGTCAGGATTTAAAAGTCAGGGTTTTGATACATGCATAATAAGAGAGAAAAACCGAGACAAGGACAACTCAGCTCTTTTTAAACATATCATACTGTATGGGAATTCTTATTGAGTTGTGTCATCTTGACCTCTATTCATTGGTTCAGGGTGTGGGCTGTAGCAAGACATCTGTAAGTGCTAATGACTTTGGACATTGCAAATACACCTTCTTTTTCTCCTTCGTCTCCTTGGCTGATTTACAGCTGTGTTTGCTGTGATTTGGTTTGCACTGGAGTTCACATTTAAAATATCAATTTCCTTTCTGTATGAACAGGTCTAATATGCGCAACACGCCCCTATTCTCACAGAAACAGAGGTATTACTGTCCACATGGCACATTTAGTGCCAATTGGACAACCTTAAAAGTGTAATAGCATTAGTCTGTACTTCTTTGATTCCGTTGACTATTTGTTCATGAGTGCAAATACTTCCCTAAATATTCAGGAATACCACGTGACTCTTTGAGGATGAGTTCTCTTTTTATTGGTCCAAATTTGTAAAGATTTAATCTCATTTGCAATTGGCGATAAAAGCTCCTCAGTGACTCATAAGTGCAGGAATTTCTTATGAAGTTAAGTTTAATCTTCCTGAGAAATTCTTTTTTGCCAACCCTTTTTTTGGCTGTAAGGATTCTGCCAAGCCTTAAACATTTGCCACCGAAAAGCCATGTTTTTGGTTTCGGCCTATGAAGTTTCACTGAAAGTATTTTATCCATATTCGTGGTATATCGCTTTATAATTATTCTACAGTTTCGTCTCAGTTTGAGCACTGTCAACACTCCTCTGTACAGTGTTTCACTTTAAAGTGGCCAAGTTCATTGGCCACTGCTCATTTTAAATTGTGTTGTCTTTCAGCTGCCTGATGGATGGGAAACAAATTTAGTGTTGCAATACACATTGTCATTCCGTCTTAGCTTCCAACTGCTGGAGTTGGCATATTACATACTCAGTTCAGGCCAGAATTGTCTTTTTTGTCTGGATGATTTCTCCCCATCTACCCCATCTACCATCTTCAGGTTTGTTTTCATTTGGAAACTCAAAATACATCAATCTTTTCAAATATGATTATAGTATTCTCTGATTGGTCTTTGTTTGCAGTAAGGCCTTTAAGCTTCTGCGGAAGAACTCTGTCGCCGATGTTAAATGAAGTATCGTTAATTTCAGTGCTACGGCCTGGGGCGTTGGTGGTGTTGCTACCTGCCAGAGTTTCCACAGGCTCATGCATGATTAATACAGACCTACAGGGTTCCTAGGTCTAATATTACCCGCTAGATGGAGCACACCTGTTGTTGTGGAGATGTTGGGAGGGAGGGCGAGGCAATGGAAGGTCGACAGTGTGTGTATAGATCTACAGTATGCGTGTGCATATTCTTGACTGTATATATATAAAAGAGCACAGCAGATATACTGTCTTGATCCAGATGTGCCATCTGCACATCCAGGTGATTATATGTCAAATATGTATACTGTATATAATTCAGGCTGATCACATATTTACCTGCTACTTTGACTTGCTTGCTTGGGCGCCACTGTGCCATTGTGTAAGGCCTATTTAGAGCAAAACACACACTTAGCTTAACCGTGATGTCTGCAAATAATGGCTGCTATAAATGCATACATACAGTAGGCACAGTAGGTCGGATTACCTGTCTCTGATACGCAACAGGAAGAAAACAAGCTGTTTTGTTTCCTCTAGATGTACAAGATAAGGCTTCAAATATCTCAAACTGTATCTGTGCTACAGCACAGTACATGATAAAGAGACTGGACGGAGATTTACCATCTTTGATCTAAAATTGAGATCCTGTGGTGGTTGAATTGTCTGCCCACCCAGCTCCCGGTGAGTGTGTGGGTGGCAGGTACTGTACATTACGACCATGATGGCTATAATAGTTGTTATAAGGGGTTTCTGTATTTAGATGAAATCAGAGACTGGGTGAGCAGTAATCACTAAACAACTACATAGCACTGTCTTAAACACTGTTTAGATCCATGTGGGGCTGAGCTGAGGTTGCTTGGTAATAGCAGGTCTCAGGCATGATGAGGCTTGACTGCATATTAAGGTAATGCCGTGGTGTTTCTGTGTATGTGTGTGTGTGTGTGTGTGGGGTGTGGGGTGGCAGTAATGGTGGGTGAGACCGTTTGTGTTGGTTTGTGAAAGGGCCGGTGTGTTTAAACATGTTGGGGGCAAGTCCACAAGTTGACACGCCGCTGTACGTGTGTGAGTGCATAGTTTAGTTAGCTAATAAAGTCTTTACCGTGCTTGATGGAGCACAGCAACTCCTCCTTATGTCTCTGTGAAACAGAGTGTGTACAGACAATTCAATAAACAAGGTGAGATCTGTGGGTGTAACCTGCTTGATTCTCCATAAATACTTCCCAAGATAGCTAGATTTACACAGTATTTCACATAATAACCCTTAAAGCAGCCTGTCAGCGTCCCTCAGGCCCGACCTTTTCATAAAGCCCTGCTTTTGTTCATGATAATGCAACAGAGCTGTCGACCTTAATGCCCAAACGCCCACATCACATTGTTTCCAGTGGAAATCTCCAACTTTTATGCCAACTACATTGAGCACAACAAAAGCATTGTTTCTTTTTGCAAACGAAATGAAACTCTTGTTACACCCAGCACGTTACGAATGAACACAGAACGGCGAAATTGTTGAGAAGAAACTTCATAACTCTTTTTGCCTTTATTAAAACTAAAATGTCTGCTGCACAATGTAATCAATGAGATATTCCAATGGTTTGTTGTGACTGGTCAAACTCATTTTATAGATGGGCGAAAGTATAAATATAGACCTAAAAGCAAACTAAAGAAATTCCACGAGTAGGCCTGGTGTCATATAATTGAATACATTTGAAATGACTTCACTGACGAGCAAATAAAACTGTAGACAGAATCACGTTTCATGGAAATGCTATGACATCTGAAAGTTTTCTTATTTTAAATGGCTTTCTAAATTCCTGCCAAATTGTGTATGTGTAAGTGTAGCCAAAATGTGATACTTTTACGATTGTGTCACAGCCGTCTATAACATCTGTATATTAAGTATGTTGCTCCAAAATCTGACAAGAGATGAAAAGACGGTTGTGAGAATTGCGGAAAGAGGAACTGGGAGGAAATGTCTGCGCAAGAAATGTTATATAACTGTACAGTGCACACTCATACGCACACACGGTTAGATGTGTTTTCATACTGCTTATGGTAACATGTAGCTGTAGCTGCTTATGCCAACAGGTAAATTACTGTAGTGGGCTGTCACCATGCTAGTATTACATAGTGCTGATGTACGTTGTTGAACTAGATAGAGTGACACAATCTATAATGAAAAGCTCCCGCACTGCTACTTCCATCCTTCACAAGACTAACTCCACATAGAGGTATGTAGGGAAGGCCAAAAGATACACACCGATGATTGCTAGCCAGCAAACATTTTCACCCTGTTGTCAAAAGTATTTACTTTCAACTTACAGTAATCACAATCTCTTCTCCCAAAGTAGGATGTGTCTACCTGCTCCTTAACCCTCCCGCTGTCCTCCGGGTCAAACTGACCGGGTTTCAAACCACAGCACAGAGATATGATGTGCCGCGGTTGGCGCATCTGCTGGCGCAACAAGGTAATGCGTTTGAAACCCGAGGAAAGCCGGAGGGTAAAAGGTCAATAATTCTCGAGAACACTTGCTAAACTCGAACTCAAATCATAACAAAAACTCTCCCTTCAGTGCCATAGTGCGCCCTCAAAAGCTCCGCCCCACACAATGGAAACACATGCAAAGGCTAGGATATTGTTGTTGTGTGCGGTCTGCACCACGTTGTTTGTGTTCATATTTATGAAGCCAGGGCTGTGTCGAAGTACTGGGTTCTTTTTTCAGCACACCCAGGAATGGTAAGCTAGTGGAATGCGAGGGATATTTGGTGAATTTGACAAAATATTCATTAGCTTATAATTGCATTGTAAACTACTGTACATGTGCTGCAAATGAAAACGTTCAGAACAAGAATAAAAAAAGAGAGCGGTGTGCCGTGTAAAAGCAAGTGCATGCGGAAACCTGGGAGGGCCCTGTTGTAATGCAGTGTTTTGGCTCATCTAAACTGTTCGTTGTGCCTGTGCCGTTAACCCTGGCAACAATGACTTTTCATGCAATAGTTTTGTTGCTATTAACCCTTGTGATGTCCTCAGGGTCAAACTGACCCAAATCACTATCTCTCAAGGTGCTAACCCTAATTCTACAGCTTATACAGATATATGATGCACTGCTTGCTGGCACAGCAAGGTGCGTTTGAAACCCAAGGACAACAATAGGGTTATAAGGCAGGAAAAAACAAACACATACATACATGGTGGTTCAAGACTATATCTCGAGGGTTAAATACAGATACCATTTCACACATTTACATACACAGACAACGGCATGCATAAATTTAATCTGAAAGGTCACACCAGCACATGCAGTTAAACACACACACAAAGACACACACACACACACACACACACACACACACACACAAACACACTCTTTTACAATAACAATATGAACCTTTGACATCTTTTATTATCCAAGCTGTCACACTGTGAGCTGCTATCAGCTGTGTTTGCTCACCATGCTAAGTTATTTAGCATTGTTTCACATTGATTCAGGCACAGTGATGTCATGCCATTCTCAGGGCCAACTATTTGCTCCTTCTCTCTTTGTAAACTGCTAGTGGTGGGACTGGCATACAGGGACAGTTTGGAGGAGGGGGGCTGGGCTATGTTGTCTTGACTACCCTGGTGGGAAAGCTATCTTGTTGTTAGCCCTGAATAGAAGGAAAGAGAGGAGGAAGGGGAATTCTTGAGGGCATATTGGAGACAAGTTAACTATGGTTATGACTGGTCATACAAAGAAATACAGATATGTGTGAAACAGAAAGGGCAAAGTAAGCCATGTTTGAGAGAGTGAGCCAACTGTGGAAGGTGAATTTGGAGGACCAATGGGAGGACAGGTGGTGGGGTGAGGAGGACAGGAGTTGTGGAGGACCAATGAGGTCTGTTGGTACGTGCTACTTTAGGCATGAATGTTTGTGGAATGGATATAGATTAAGATGCTTATAATGGTCTCATAATAGCTGTAATAGGGGAGATCATATCATCTCTGTGTGTGTGTGTGTGTGTGTAGCAGTGTGGGACAGCTTGGTCAGGAAATGCCAGAGCAATCCCAGCAGACTATGGGTCAAAACTCCCTCTCCTCATATGCCCTTCTCTCCCCTCCCCTACTTTTCTCTCTCTTCTTCAGAGGGCTCTCCTCACCCTCTGCGCCTCCCTTCTTCTCTAACATCCTCTTTCTTTGGGAATATCAAATGCAGTGTACATCAGAACATAATTAATTTAATATCATATATTGAGTACTGAGGAAATCAAAACCCCTCTCACCATACCCTCCCTGTAGCCTTTCTGACCATAAAGATTGACCCATAGCAGCCTTAAACAATTCCTCTGTAATGCTCCTATTGGGACACCAGCTTCACATAAACACATGCTCTTCTACGCCCATGGCAACCTCCTATACACCCTGGCTATTGCACATAAATGCAACCCTCTGCCTCACTACTTATATGCATCCCCTGCTGCTTCTCATCGTTTTGCCCAGCGTGAACCCAAGTGGGTTTGTCCTGTCACTTTTCTCTGGCCCCACATACATCCCTCTCTCATGAAAACCTCTCCAGCTGCTTATCATACACAGATTTTCTCAGCATAAAGCTCCATAAAGGCTTTTCTCAAGACTGAACTCGCCCCCTCTTTGGGCCCCAGGTGCTACAGTCATATCACAATCAACATTAGGCAGCTCTGCTTTTAATTTATCTGCCCCTTTGAGCAAAACAATTGTTTGGTGACCATTGGTGCTACCTAGGAAGCAGATTTGCTTGCTCTTTAGTATACTATCATAGACAGATACAGTACATCATATTCATACTGTAGAATCAAAAATCACAATTACAATTAGGTAATTAAGCAGATGCTTTTATCCAAAGTGACTTACAATGAGTATAATTACATGTTTCAACACGTTAGATTTATTTTGTACATTTGGAAATAGGCAAATGTTTACAATCCAGAACCATCCATGTTTCAACACCCACCCCTGACCAGCCATAGTATAGCCTAATACAGCACATGCAACACAAGACGACATAATACAACACACCAGGGGGGTCTAGACTGCTTCCTCCCCATTTGAAATTCCCCATCAACCTTTTGAAAGGCAGGATATTGTTTCTGCGATCCCATTAACAAACAGTCTCTGATGTTGGTTCTAAAACATGGTGAGTGTTTCCTGTCCTCAAATACTTTTTGAGTAGAGGTTTGTCTTTGGTTTATCATATGGGTGTAAATGTTAATCTCATTCTTTATTCAGACACAAGCGCACTCATATGCATATTGCCACACTTAATGTGTTTTTGAAGGATAAGATGACAGTGTGGTAGCTAAGTAATATGTAAATAATACATTCACAAGCTGTCTGGATTAGACATCTGTAACACTATACCAAATGTTGTCCATTGAACACACTATGCATCTCTTAATAGTGATGATATAGTGATGATATGATTTGGGTCCCTGAGACCATTTTGTCTGTTTTTGCTTGAAACACAACTGAAACACAACAGAAAGACAAAAGTGGCTGTAGAGGGGTAGAGAACAGTGTGAGTGTAGGATAGTTGTGGGGGAGGAGTAGGGAGAACTGCCAGAAACTCAGTATTTAGGTGAAGGGTTTCAAAAGAAAAACATTACTACGGGGCACACATGGAGTGTCCTTTTAATTAAAGTAGTTTAATAGACACCCGTATTTTGGTCTTGCCTCCTGTTTATCTCTATCTGCTTCTTTTACTGCCTGGGTCAGCACTCCCTCTTTGGTCCTTGGAAGCGATTTAATTACTAATTTGTTTATTGTGTCATATTTTAAATGTCTCTGGCTGTGTGTTCTGCTGAGAACTGAATTTTCCATCCCTCCCATCCTCCTTTCAACATTCCAGCTCTGTTCTTCCAGCCCCCCACTCCAAACACATACCTGTACACAAACATACACACATATACTTTTTTTTTTATGTATGAAATATATATTATAGTTTAACCCATAAACCTCACTACTGCTGCAAGAACTGCAAATCCAGTCCGGCCTGTTGTTTTAATACTATAATGTTTTTGTGTTGTGCCTACTTCTGTAATTTTCCAGTTCTGCCTCTTAAACGAGCCTCTCCTGTTTTTTGTCTTTGTAGTCCAAATAGAAAACAAAGAAAGAACTGGTCCATAATGACCTCCCAAGAGAGTCCTCCAGCCTAACACATGTTTGCTGTCACTGTGGTCAGTGCTTTGTCAAATAGGCTACTCTATGTGTTCTCCAGGAGCATGGGTCATCAATTGAAAGACAATTGACAATTATGTATTTCAATTGTGCCATTCAATGCCTTTACAGTTATATTTAAAAACTGTATGGCTTATAATTATAACAATTGTAAGACATTTAAAGAAAAGTGTTTATTTCTGATTATTTTGACTAATATTGATTTGAAATTATACCTACTGCAAAAGAGAAAGATTGAACTGAATATGACTTGTAGTGTTATTGTCAGCTGTGGTCAAGCTCTTATTCAAAGCTAATGGAAACCTTATCTTCACATTTACCTTGATGAAGTCATACCAACAAGTTCATGAGGAATTAAACATTGAACTATGACAGCTCTGAAATAATGTTGCAACCCCCATGCATTAGTTAACAGCTAATAATGTCAGATAATAACACTGTAATACTGTGAGAGCTTGCTGTATAGTGTATGGTCCCATTAATGTCACTCGCAGTGGCAACATCATTTATTATATATATTATATTATATTATATTATATTATATTATATTATATTATATTATATTAGATAATGTGTATTACAAGTTATAGACAGTTTGAAATATATTTCCCCTAGGCCATGTTTTATTTATAATCCCATACTTTATCTAGACTTGGCCATATGCGGCAGAGGACATTTAGTATTGTGTTATTTAATTATTTTCTGTACATGGTATTGTTTTTGCTGATAAAGACATTGATTGGGTTGACTTCAGGTCGGTTGAGATGAGCTTTCAGTATCATACACACCTAAACACACACTTCACTTTGTCACCGCCCTACAGTAGGTTCAAATGTAAGTATCTAATATCTGCCCTTTTGTAAGAGATCATGTTAAATGCTTTTACCACCATGACACAAATTGACGCCTGTGTACCTGTGCTTGCTTACTGCTGACCAGCTGTCATTATAGTCTCCGGTTCATATGGGGATTACTGTGTCAGGAGGGCACTGAACGCACTGTTCTAGAACAAAAGTATGGAGGCTCAAGCTTCTCTCACGCTGTATGCATTTACCATCATTACACATTTATACAGTGTTGTGTCTCATCATAGCCATGTGCCTGCACTTCTCCCTTATAGCACATCTCCTTGATTCTCTTCCTTTTATTTCCTGTGTACCTTTCACACAGTCTCCTTCCTGCCCTCTGACAGCTGTGCACTTCTAGATGCATGTCTGTTTGGTTTAAAGGAGGACTTAGGGGCTTTCGTATAAACAACATCAATCAGTAGCAGGCAACATCCACGTGACAGCTACCTCTCATTGTGCACCTAATGGGCAAAGAGAAAAAAAAAACTTTGTTATGGTTACTGTGGTAATCCCTGAACGTGGGAAACTGCTGTAAAGTGTTGATATTACACATTATTTTGTATGTGGACAAAGCTCAATATGTATTAGATTGTATTCAGTATGTGATCCTTTACAGGCTGTCTGTGTTGACTGTTGTTTTACTTGATAGTGGGGTTAATGTGAACAAGATCTTCTAAATGAGAACTGGACTTTTCACATTGCAAATAGCAGGTGTCTGTGGTTTTTAACACATGCAACAAGCCAGAAGTTAAAGTGATGTATCACCTTTAAAAATAGATACAGTTCAGCTTTCATTCTTTCAGTCAGTCTCATTTCTATGTATCTAATATTTGATTGTTCTCTCTTGACCTCTAGGCCTGCACAGTGTGACCTCAACCCAGCCCACAATCACTAACATCTGTGAGGGACAGACATTACAGACAGATGTGCATTAAAAAGCATGCGGTCATTGTAAGGGCTCCGTATGAGTAACATACCGGACGCAAGGAAAAAGATATGGCCAGTTTGAGAGTCAGACTGGCTTGACTGTTTTGTCCATGTTTGGAGACAGGAAATGAATGCTGTGTGCTGTGGGGACGTCTCCGGGGCTCCCCAGTTTAAGGCAGGCAGGCAGGCAGGCAGACAGGCTATAAATAGCACTAGGAGCCCAGGTCAGAGCTGAGCCAAGATGAGGGAGTAAAGGGAGGGGGGGAGCAGGGGCAGAAACTCACGTTGGAAAATGAATGGAAAACAGAGCTTGGGCTGTAATGAACAGGCCATGGAAAGAGAGGATGTGAGGCAAAGATGTGATAGAAGGAGAGAACCGGGGGTTCTGATGGATGACCTGTCACTGCAAAAGTGCAGACAGGCCCTTAGAGCAAGATGTTGCGAGTCAGAGATATACAATATGCTGTGTTTTGATGTCCAATGGAGAGCTTAATGTGGGCCGTATATTAGAGTACAATCTGCATGTCTCCCATCCATATTCTTATATAGCTGCTCTCTGCGTGCCCTTCCCCACTTGCATACCAACACACGTCTCACCCACTGGCAATGATGTAATCAATTAAGACAGCCAAGATCTTTGACAGACAGAGTAAGAAGAAGACAAAGTGAGCCAAAAGGAGTCTGATGTGAGGAAATGCCTGGCGGTGTTAGCCTCCCATACAGCAACACCATCTGCATGTTGTGTTCATCTCTAAAATGTTCGAACAGAGTGTGTTTGGAGGTACTACAGCATCTGTAACAGTCCAAAGTAAACGCTGTGGTTACTGGCTTAGCCCTAGCCTGTGCGTGTGTGTGTGTGTGTGTGTGTGCATGCGTGTGCGTTTACATCTCTGTATGGCCGCTATGACACGAATGCCTACCAATTTGACTGGGCTGAGGTTAAAGTGGATGGCAACAGTAATAATAAACACATTTTTAATTATGATTAGGTTCCACAGCATGAGCTTGGCGTTATGACATCATTGTTTTTCTTCTCTTCCCTGGTTTTTGTTACAACATTCCTCCCTTCTCTTCTCCTCTTCTTCTCTATCCTGCCCCCCCCCCTCGGCTCTCCCCTCCCCCATGGTCAGGGCTGAGCTCATAGCTGGCTGAGTGTTTAGGTGGGCAGAAGTACAGAAATGGGAGAGTCTGTTTTTCTCATCAGCCTGTGGAGCTCTCAGGAGCTCTTCCCATGTGTGAGAGAGGAGCGGAGATAGGCCAACGGCCCTGGTTGCCTCTGGCTCTGGCTGGCTGGATAAATCCAACGCTGCTCTTTGCTCTCTGAGATACAGCAGCCGAATCAATGCTTGTTTACAGTACTTTGCTGACGACACAGATGATAACTTGCATTATATTCCTTAGCATTGATCATCGGTGTTATCACACTTATTGTTCACAGTATGTAAGCACCTTTGCCCTATCTTTATGGGATATCTTTTATAGCAATAATGTTATCTGAGTTTTTCCCAAACGCTGTCTTGTATCAAGAGTCATATTGTGGCTTTATTTGAGCCTTTTATCCAATCCCATTTGTGTGTGGATTATGTTGTAGCCTTTGATATATCAAAAGGAAAAAAGGGGGAGTTAACAAATGTTGACCTTTTCGTTCACTGTCAAACAATCATTGCAGTTGTGTTGGCTTTACTGTGATTTCCTGGACATGAAATTGACTCGGGATAACACTGACCACCGTGGCCTCCAAACGTCTCAAAATGGCATCTATGAAAAGCCCTTCGTTGGAAGAACAAAGACACCCACAGCAGTCTTAGCGTGCATGCCGGTTCCCTGAGGGTAGATAATTTGTGCGTGCGAGACTCCCTCAGAGGCACACTGACCTTTGACTCTGACTGCTTGCGAACCCTGACCTTTAGGAATGTCTGTAGGAATAATCGCTGTGGATATGGATTGGTGCCAAGCTCTGCGTGCTCACCTAACGCTGTAAAAGCTCTAGGGAATGTTGCTGTGCATTGTTTAGAATTCATTTTAACCCTCGTAATGTGCTCAGAAATCTCGCATTATATATTTCTTTATTAATAATTTATGTATGTATTTGTGTTGCTTTTTGTGCCGTTTAACCCTCCTGTTGTCCTCGGGTTTCAAACACACACCTTGGTGTGCCAGTAATGTACATCATATGTCTGTGTATGCTGTAGAATTAGGTTTAGCGCCTTCTATCTGCCACAAAGAGCTAGTGATTTGTGTCATTATGACCCAGAGGACATTACGAGGGTTTAATGTTGGTAAAGAGTAGATGCAACAAGACTCAAACTAGTTGCAAGACTCAAACACAAAACTAAACCCCCTAAGGAGGAGAATAAGAAGAGCTTACATGCACACACAGTGACACACTGAACGTGCACAAGAAAACACATACAGTACACACAAACAAAAAGGAGAACAGTAGGACTATGGCTAATATGCACACACACGCACGCACACACACACACGCTTAGCAATTGTTGCTATACTCTCTGGCCTTTTCACTGACAGGGACCAATTGTAAGTAGGAGAAGTAATTACAGAGTGCTCACCATGTTTGTTGACCTCGTGTGCCAGCCTTCAGTGTTTGTTCAGATAGAGGTCAATGTCTTTTGGGGCTATGGCCATTTAGGGGAATATACAGAGCTACAGTATATTCCCAAATGTGCAACACATTTTGTATTCCTGAAATGTAGTGCAGCAAAATGCAGTGTAACTGATTTGTCAAACTGCTTTTGCAAACACACTTCCTAATTCAAGCATACAGTACAAATTTGCGGGCAGAATAACATCAGTGTAATTATATTCTAGTAGTAGTAGGCCAGTATATTACAGTAACAACTTGTACAGAAATGTTTTGAATAAAGAAAATACCAGCTTAATAAATAATGCTGAAAATGCGTGAACATTTTGCAGATGTGTTTCTCTCTCTCTCTCTCTCTCTCTCTCTCTCTCTCTCTCTCTCTCTCTCTCTCTCTCTCTGTC
>JAODUG010076512.1:0-13047 GCA_027564795.1 Aphredoderus sayanus
CTCCCCCTCTTGTTCTTCATCCCACCCCCCTTCTCTCTCTCTCTCTCTCTCTCTCTCTCTCTCTCTCTCTCTCTCTCTCCTTGTCTCTCTCCCTGTATTTTTCATGGTCTGTTTTTTCTACTTTATTTTCACCATAGCTCTCTCTCAATCCTGTCTGATCCTGCCCCAACCCCCCCCCCGACCCCCCACCCCACCACTAGTCAGGTGACCTCACCTCCTCTGGTCAAAACGTTACGGTCACTCCCGGACTGCTGCCATTGGCCGAGAGCCATCTGTTCGGCAGAGAACCTTGTGTTGACCTTCGCTCAGCATCACCAACTGTCTCTGGTGTCTCGCGCACCACCCCTCCCCCACCCCCCGCCCCGCCCCGCCGCCCCCATTAAAGGTATAGTAAGCGATTGTAAGCTTGTGACACTTTTTGTAAAATTCAGCAAATATCTCCTTGCGTTAGCTGCCTGTTCTCTGTGTCTGCTGAAAAAATAATATGGTGTTTCTACACAGCCCTGGCTCTGAAGCTAGGAGCGCAAAGTGATGAAGACCGCACATACAACAATATCCCCAGCCTTTGTAATGCGTGTCCAATGCCAGGGGGCGGAGCTAATGAGGGAGCACCCATATGGCAATAAAGGGAGATGTGTTTTTGTTTTGATCGAGTTCAAGTATCGAGAAAATGTCTCCAGAATGACTGTACACATCTGTAGGTCTCTAAAACACAGCCCTAAAACCAGCCTGCAACCCTGCCATGACACAGCTTTCTGGCACTTCTCACGCTGCCAGGAACTGCCTATAATTTATATCTCCATGTCATGTAAGAAGCTGTTAAACTGCCGTTTTGTTTGGATATTGTTGATTTATTGTGTTTTAATGTTTTATGGAGTTATCTAGTCGTTATTGTTATTGTTGCTGTTAGTTAATCCTGGAAAAAGAATGCTATATACATTTATGGCCGTTAAAAGAATGTTCAATTTTGTGTGCAAGGTTGGGAGAAAATACCTTTAATGATTTGGATTATTAAAGGTCTTGCTTTATTCATTAATTATTCATGCATAATGTATAATTTGCAGTTAGCTTGTATTATACTGTATGCACGTTTACACACACACACACACACACAGACCAATTCCATAACTAATAGAAATGTAACATTATGTTATAACTCTTTAACTTAGCTTATCACTGTTTTACTCTCTCTCTCTCCAACCTGCCAGGAGCCCTTAACTACATTTGGACAGCATATGTGGGTGAGGAAACGTTATGCCCATCTCAGAAAGAACAGCCAGACATACAGTATCAGGAAGCTCTCAGGGGGTGTGACAAGGCAGAATCCACACATACGCACACACAAACACACACGCACACACATGCACACACACACACGAGCGAGGATAGATGGAGGGCACATTACAGAGCATTTCTCTGCTGTTCAGTTGGTCCTGGTGTGTGTGTGTGTGTGTGTGTTTAATTTTTTCTTTGTCTCTTCACCCAGTCAATATTATGAGTGCATCTGTCTGTCATGTGTGTGTGTGTGTGTGTGTGTGTGCACGTGTGTGCACATGTGTGTATGTGAGTGTGTGTGTGTGCATGTCTCTTGCTCTGGATTAAAGTGCTGCCACCAAGGTTTTGCTGTGAATGGAAGTGGAACATATTCGGAAGCCCTCCGTTCTCCCATGGGGATGGAGGAATGTGGGTGGGGGTGGGGATGGGGGTGGCAGGCAGCTGCTGAGGTCCTGATTGGACCTGTCTGTGGTCTGGGGTGTGGCACCCTGACACAGTGTTCTAGAGAGGGCAACCTTTCCATTAGGAATTTGTATTCTCATCCATCCATCCATCTGTTTGTCTGTCTAGTTGCCTATACTGTCTGCCTGTCTGCCTGTCTGCCTGTTTGCCTATACTGTGCCTCTACCTCTCTGTCTGTCTGTCTAGTTGCCTATACTGTCTGCCTGTCTGCCTGTCTGCCTGTTTGCCTATACTGTGCCTCTACCTGTCTGTCTGTCCATCTGTCTGTATGTCTGTATGTCTGCCTGTCTGTCTGCCTGTCTATCTACCTGTCTGTCTATCTGTCTGCCTGTCTGTCTGTCTGTCTGCCCGACAGAATACAGTTCCAAATACAGTTTAATCTTTTGAACTATATGCAACACATAATGTGGTAAAGTGTCCCACAGCTCTGCTAATGTCACAAAACAAAGTGTCCTCATTCCAAAGGGAGCGTAACTGTTCCCTCTGTCATATCTGATGCTTACTCTTTCCCCTTTGCAAGGGGGCGGGGGGATGAGCCAAAGAGACAACAACAGCAGGGCACCGGCAGAAACAGATAGAGGACACAAAAAGGCATGTGCTCATAGGAACGGACATGCACACACACACACACACACACAGATATGAACGCATGGAGTGCAGAGAGGTATTTGGATGACGAGGAAGATTCAAGTCTTCCTTATGTGGTGCGGTGAGGTCCTAGCCCCAATAATAAAGGTAGAACCTGGAACTTCACTGCTTACTGGTGGACCACCAATGGTAGGTCACAGGTATGCCCGTATGGGCCAATGCGATTGGGGAAGTGAATCATTCTTTTAGGTTCTCCCTTTTCTGTTTGGTGAATCACCTGCTGCTCTCTGATATATAGGAACTCCTAATGCCACTGGTTTGAACACTGAATGTGTGAAAACAGCATGAGTGCATGCTTTAAACTTTTGTTGAACTCTGGATTCTGTAGCTTTCTTATCTCAATATAAATCATCACGTAGACGTTCGATATAACCCATCGTTCGCAGACCAGAAACCTGATCGGCATGTTTTACAAAACTGATCGCCTACTACTGTAGTATGTATTTTCAAGTTACTCCAGCATGCAGACAGAATGTCATTGTTGTATTGTTTGATTTATGATTACATGTAGGATAAAAACGTTGCTTAAAACCTCAAGTGAACTTCTAAGAAAAAACAGGAGTAACTTGAGAGGCCATGCTACCAGTGGAGACGAATACCAGCTTTGTGGACATAATAATAGAAATATGTTACAATAGAAATAATAGAAATATGTTACGGAGATACAATGGAATTGAGTAGGTCGGAGGTCAGGTCCCAGGTCGAGCTGCATACCCCAAACAAGGGGTTAGTTCATTGTAAGCTTTTTGTAAGGACTTACATAATATTAAGGCAAGGAAGTGTCAGAGTCTAAGGTTTCATAGCAGTCCACTTTTGCTTTATCTCTGCTATGCCTGTGGGCTATGTGTAATTATCCACTAACTAAAGTTCATGAAGTTGAATGACATATGTGTCATTCAAATCTCCTGTTGGTTTGTGGTTTCTATGAGCTTCCTAAGCTACGACTGCTGTTATGATTGAGCCAGCTATGCGGACAAATGAATGCTCATGGCCTCGAGATTAAAGGTCCCTATCCAGTTTAGGCTATTTTGGCAACAGCAATCAGTTCTAAACTCGATTGTTATGTCAAACCCCTTATTATTATAAAATATCAAAAGTGCAAAAAGAAAAGCTTTCATCAGTCAATCGTAGGATGAAGTATTGCATTGTCTCAATAGCAAGCACTTTTCTAATGTATTTATGTTAGTTACTTTCGTCAGACTCTTTCTATAACCAAATATTTTTCACACAAGCCTGTTCTGTGTCTATGTCTAGCTGATTCTCTTGACTCACACCCTGTCAACAGTCTAACCATGTTGCTAGGAAACTGTTGCTAATCACAGTGACTACATATCCACCCCTCTTTCAGGATGACTAAAGATAACAGCCACTAACCGTCTATGGCTACACAACCATCTCTCTCTCTCTCTCTCACTCACACCACACACGCCTTTTAAAGCAACAAGAGCCAGGAAACTCATAGACACAGACACAGATACACGTGTATGTACGTGTATGTATCATACACACATTATTATCCTAAGTCTCCCAGTCAGGATTGTGATTGCAGTGTGAACCTTACGTTTGTCAATATCTTCTGATTCAATTAATATTGTGAAAGTTATATTTATACAAGATATAGTATATTCAAGATCCTTTACATTAGACCTTTTATTCTGTCTTAATGTATGTTGTTAATAAATAAACCCTGGGAATTACTGTGAATAGTTGCAATACAGCCAACCAAAACCAAACACACTTCAGATATTAACAGCATTTGGCAGACGCTTTTATCCAAAGCGACTTACATGTAGTACATTTATCATATAGTGGGACATTCACAAACCGATGGTGGTGCAAACCATGCTAGGAAACCATGCTTGCAGGTAGTCCAGCTACTCCGGGGCTTGAACCCACAACCATCTGGTTGGGAATTAAACAGTCAGAGCACTAGACCAACCTACACCCTTGTGCTTGATATGTATCAAGCACAAGGTGTGGCTTTTGCTGAGAGCAAGCCAATGGATTTCACAGTGGTTGCAGACGCAGCTAAATCTTCTCAGGTATTACATTGTTACACGTATAATACTCGGTTACAAACCACCATTACGGTTCATTGTGTTTAAAAACTACAGCAGGCGATGGCTTCACCTTGGTCCCTGTCCTGCACTGCCTTGACAGTACTACAGTATTACTGTAGTACTGTGTAATACTATCACACGTTAGTACCCCTCACAGGCAGGAATGAGCCATGGCTGCCATGTTATCGTTTCCATTTTTCCAGCCAGTTTGCGTACTGCATGAATACCTGACCGCTGACAGCCAAGAGACAAGCGGGGAATGTGACTGCTTCCCCCCCCCCCTCCCCCTCTTCCCAGTTCTCCACGTCCATGTCTTAAAAATAAACAGTAATGATATGAGCCCAGGATCCACGCCTACATCAAGCTATATATCCAAAACACCAAAACATGATGTTCTGGTGGTCCAGGGTTATTTTGTATGTTTATCATGGCACTGATAGCACTGCTGGAGACAGGGGTGTACTTGCCTGTGATGCCCAATTAAATAAACATGACCTTAATTCTACAAGATTTAGGGGTTAAATTCTCCCTGGAGCAAGGCACTAACCTTTAGAGGTTAGGGTTTCCCTTTGTAACTCTGTGATCCAACGATAACACTATCTCTGTGATAGCTGGGGGTTTATATATAGCACTAATTTGGAATAGGGTTAAATGTGTAGCACATTTATTTGATTAATTAGAGTGGTTGGTTAATTAAGAGTTCATTTTTCTTCATTCATTGCTTTATGTCTCAGAGACAGATGTGATTTCATTATTTAATTAAGGACAGTACAAGATGTAATGGGAAGGCATTTTAAAGGTGCATTGCACCTATTCCTATACTAATATTCTTATATAACTACTATACAATTATATAACTCATTATAATACCACTATCATTAACATTTCACTTATTTACAGGTTCCTGAAATAACTTTTTGCGTTTTTAACACCTATAGCTTTGCTGGAGTGGAAGTTGTGTCTCTTTCATGTGTCTATGTGTGTGTGTTTACATCCCTGGCAATTCGCCAGGCTTTGAAACAGAATCAGCTTCTATAGATGTTTTGGCTGAGCAGACATATTCCAAAACTATCTCTACTACTCTTACTAAATATGTTTAAAGGGTCTTTAGACATAAGACATTCAACTTTCAACATATTGCACTGATATTTAGACCAGACGTAATCCTAGGTAGGAGTGTAATACCGTCCATATACAGTGTATGTTCCTTTGTATATGTTTGTACGCACATCTACATCTGAATTAATTTTGACCAGTTTGAGCTCTCAAGGGCGAGACAGATGGATACCCTCTGCCTCATAGATTACAGTAATTCTGCTAACAAGACATACATGCATATCAGTATATGACATGTTATGATAACACTCTCTCTGCACACACACACACACCATATTTGTCATGAAACATTACTTTTGTCCTGTGCAACAGAATTACAAGACAAATGGGGTTAACATCTGCTTTCTTTGGGGGGAAAACATCAGGCTGAGTTTGAGTTGCTACTACATCATTCTTCTGTGAGGGTCAGAACCGTAAAGTTGAATGCATGATCAGAGTATAATCTGGAACAGGTCATACATTTAGCTGTTCTCCACCTCATACAGTGTTTGAGAAAACACTGTGGTAGAACGCTTATGTAGTAGTAAAGCCTGAAGTAAAGTACAGAAAACATGATAGCAAAATGAAGCCACACATGCAGGAGCTCAAGTGCAAGAGAGGTTTAATACTAAAATGTGATCTTTCAACTTGTTTTTTTGTACCAGCCTTTACTTCAAGTGTGCGTTTTCAGTTAAGTGTTTTACTGCTCTGGTTTCAGTCAGACATGCAGGTTAAAGCCAGCACTATATCGATGGCCTTCAGGAGGACTATTGCAGATTTAATGGATGAGACTCCCATCCACCACACACACACACACACACACACTATGGCTTCCTGTTAGAAATGCTTTCTCCTTTTTATGAAGATTCATAGGCCACATTCTTCTCTTTCTTATGCTACCTCTCTGACATAACAACATACATCTACAAACAATAATTATTTGTCATTCTGGCATTCTTTACAGACAAGAAAATCATGCACATGCAATGAGGCCAGACATATATTTACATTTTATTTTTAGAGACATGTATATCATAGTAGGCAGTGTGCCATATGGCATTTTACTCTACTGTTACTGCAGACTTTATCTGGGTTAGCCCACTAAAACTCCCTTTTGCTGGAGTCAGTCAGTCAGCCGTCAGTACATTGATGGTAGACTACTGGAACAGATTGCGTACAAAAATCCAGTTTAGCGTCCCTGTGGAAATGTAACATGTCCCCAGTTAAACAACCTAACAGTAGCTTAACCTGTTTTTAAAATAATGTTGCTTCCGGAATTCTTTAGCTTTAGCCTATATAATTACTTCACAAAAAGTTAAGATAGCTTTTACTTAAACGCTTGAACTGCTGGTGTCACTTAACAAAGTATATTACAGTTATATATCCGAATGTAATAAATTGTCGGTCTCTACACCGTGTTAACTTTTCTTCTAGCTCTTGTGTGACAGAAACGACAGACTCCCCTCCTCATATTTGGACCACACTTCAGCCGCGACCGCGTACGGCTTGGCCATTCGACGAAGGGGTGTAAACTTATTTAGAGTTTCCTCTAGTCAGAGTGGGCGGGATCAATATAGATTTACACGCACTTATTGGTCACAAGGGGCATCGCTCAAGAGCTATTAGGACATTATTGGTCAGTGGAGTTCACCGTCTTTTTTTCCAACCATCTAGTGTGTCTTGTCGGGGACCGAAGCAGGAGTCGCCAACTACAGTTCATAACGTATCAGTGGTCGTGTGGCGCAGTTATCCAACTTTGGCTTACAAGTAACAGTCTTAGGGTAGGAACTTACGGCTGTTTTTCAGTTGGAGTTTTGGACACCAGGCAGCCGAGATAAAATAACTTGGAAACTTTTTTTTACACTCGGTAGACGGCAAAAAAAGATGGCAGACAGCGAGGAGCAAGTCTCTTCTACAACTCAGCTCAGAGAGGAACTGAGCTACCAAGTTGATGTCCCCGGTGAAGTGGAAACGAACGAGGCCGTTGCAAAAGAGTTGCCGAACATGGATGAAATTTTGGACTTGGTTGGCGGGGCACAAGACGCCATCGAGAGGCATATAGCGGAAGATAGTTTGCCAAATGAATTCACAGAAACCTTCGCACCTCCTCCCTCAGAACCAATTCACGTACAAGAGCCCGAACCGGAGCCTATGCAGTTTGTAAGTGAGCACGTAGCAAAGCCTGAACCTAAACCTGAGGCAGCGCCACCGACCACAGTGGTGGAGGATGTTGCCACGACCCTGCTGCTGACAAAAGAAGAGGCAGTCCCAGACACCACCACTGTTGTTCCTGAACCCGTTTGGCGTCAAGAAGAGCCCATCGTTGTCGCCCCCAAAGCCGAGCCAGCGAAAATAACTCACATTTTGCCAGAAGTGGTGCACAAGCCAGAACCTGTTGTTGTTGCTCCGGAGCCCATCCCAGACCCCGTTACTGTCGCGCCGGTTGAGGAGGTAGTGCTTCCCAAGGCGGCTCCATCGAGAGAAGCAGCCCCCGCTTCGGCTCCTGCATCTTGTAAGTATGCATACGGGAGAATAATGAACCAATACTTATGGAAGCTGGGGAGTTGGTCATGTTGCACTGTTCCAGCAGTAGCAATTGGGAAAAAGCGGGTTGTTCTGTCCAGCCCCTGCTACCTTTCTTGACATTTTGGCGAGGTAACCGTAATCTGGCTAGCGGTGCATCGTGTTAGCCAGTACAGTATCAGTAAGCGTAGCTGAGGGCGGATTTCATCATGTTTATTTGTACACGAGGAAACTCATCATTATTCCAAACTGTGTTGTTACGTTATATACTTTGTTTTATGCTGGAAGCCGTGGTTGTTGTGGTGGCTATCTCTGGCTAAAATAAGATGAGATGGCAAATACGCTAGCCTGGTGCGGCCCACCTGTTTTTCAGAGGGGTGGGGTGTGGGGTAGCAGGTAGCAGCATAATGTTAACCTGTCACCTAGACGAACAGACAAACACAGTATAAACTTGGCAGAGAAAATACTTGTCAGCATTGTGTGGAATAAATACGTCAGACAGTGCCACACTGAGCGTTTCACATGTGAGAGTACCGTAATGTAAATTGTGAGGACTGCATATGTACAGTATGCAGTACTGCACCCACATGCTCCCTGTATATTACATTACATACTTAATGGTGGTTGGCCTGAAATGATGCCCGTAACCGTACTAGTTTATTTTAAATTTGTATTATTGTTAGACAAACAATTGTCCATATTATTGTGCAGAGCATACGTTTAACATGTCTGTGTAAAGTGGCAACTAGCCTACTTTCAGGCACCCAACACAAATGAATAACCAAAGCACATTGCACTAATGCATATCCTACCAGTGATAATACAAACGTATTGACGTCGTTTTATTACCACTAGACCAAATTGTAGACAAAGGCACCATTCTGGCTTGGGGGAATAATTTCGCCGCAACACATGTCTGCTTCTACATGAGCCTACTCGAATGCAACCCGGAGATTAGTCACAACAAAGGAATCTGCCCAACTCAAGGTCCACTCCCTATTCGCTTCTCGTTTTTACACTTTACTGCGTGTATTTAATATGTAACTAAAACGTCTTTATTTTTTGTCGTGATACCGAACAGGCTACTGTATTTCTTTTGTGTTGTTGGCCAGATGCCCCCCTTGCTCCGCAATTATAAAGCCGGGAGCTTCGTTTTCTTTAATGTCAACGTTTTGTTGTCGATATACCTTTTTGTAAAATTGAATACGTGTACATTTTAACAGTAGTTTTCCTCTGTAAAAGCTTGGACGGCCTGTAATAAATAGGCCTGGGATAGCACCCAGAGATAGGTAGCCTGCTAGCGATGACTAGAGGCGAGGCAGGGCGGGGCAGGGTTTGGCAGCAGCTACCAGGCAGGCACTTTAAAAGACCTTGTGACTGTTTAATCGTCCAGGGCTTCACGATTACAGCCGGCGGGCATACATCTTATTTTCTCTTCGTCCATCTGTGTTTGAAGTGGTGGCAATTTGGTCAGGTGGGGATGTCAGACACAATGGCTTAACGTGTGTGTGTCGTTGAGCAGTGAAGCGCAAGGATGAATGGTGTTAACCCTCCTGTCGCCCTCCTGTTTCAAACACTCTGTATGCCACAATGTAATGCCAAAAGATGGCGCCATCAGATTGTCGTCGACGACCCAATAAAAATATATATATATATATTTTTTATTATTAATTAGAGCTGGCCACGTTAACGCGTTATTATTACGTTAATGAATGAATGCCGACAATTATTTTATCGCGAGTCAGTCTATAAAGATCTGCTGCCTGAGTCAAATAGACTTTTAAAGACTGGCAGACACATCTGAATCCTTCTTTTACACTGCCAATATTAAAATCAATCCGTTCTTAGTTGTATGATAGGGGATGGTATTTAACACTTTTAAAGAAGTGTTAAAATTCACCCCACCCCTGTCAGCCATTGTTTAGCTAGATGTATTAGTACTGTGGTTTGATATTAACAAGAGAACAATGTATCACATGTTGCCAAAGAAACTGCATTTTCATCTAATATAAGTCATGCAATGTTATCTGCAATGGTATAGATACTAAACAAAAAAGATTATTTTGTCAAAAGAAATCTCAGTATCAGCAAGCAAGTATGTAAATACTGAAATTATCTATTTTAACATATCTTATCTGGTGGAATTGGTGGTGTTCCAAATCTCCCTGTGTAGAGAGGGGAGTCCCTCCCAACATGTACTGATCCTCGTGTTAATTAAAATATGATTTGCAGGTTCTATATAAATCAATGACTTGACTTACTCCCTGAAAAGAAAAACCTTCTATCAGCTATTTGTTTTGTTCATACAACTGCACTTCTACAATAAAAATGCGCAATACACTACTTTTGAACTCATTATTGAATTTTGTGCATAACAATGCGATTAATCGCAGAAAATCTTGCGATTAAATTTCTTTACGTTTTGCCCATGTGGAAACTAAAACTTATAACGTGCTCTAATGTCGTCATTTTGGGGGGAAGGAGATTAGCTTGCCCCTTGATTTGCTTGATTGTTTTCTACACGATTGACAAATGCTTTTATATTGAGGGGTTCCAGAATGATACGCTGTCAAGTGAAAGGAAATTGGAGCTTGTGAGATCAGGATGGTCTCACAAGACCAGGTGTTAGGTGCATCACATAGTCATACTGACCCCCACAAGCAAGAATGGGCACCATTTTATCCACACACTGCCACCAACACAGCTGGAGGATAGCTATGACTAACATCAGTACTGCGATGCAGATCTATAATGCAACTTTATCTACGAGGGGAGATGACTAGTTAGTTCATCACTTCTTCTTTTTTTTTTTTTTTTTTTTTTTTAAAATTACAACTTATTAAAAAATCTATTTTTGGCTGGTTCTATAACATATTCTATATTTATGGTAATTACAACTTTATTGAGGAAAGACATTTCTGGGGTAATTTCGGATCTATTTAAGGTCCTCCTTTCAACTCCCATGTTGAAAAACTGTTTGCGAGTATCTGACTGAGGAAGTGTATTGTAGTTATAGCATTTACATAAATTGAATTTATATTATTTATCGGTGTATTCGGTGCCATCTCTAGGCCATAGTTAGTATACAGTAGACAGATGACACATAAATCGCTTTGCAATATAAGTCGCAAGACCAGCCAGTAAACTAAAAAAGAAGCGACATGTAGTCTGCAAAAATAATGTTGCGGTATCTCTCCTTCGAGCCGGACCACTGCAGTCACGATGAGAGAGAGGGGGAGGGAATGGAGAATATGTTGAGTTGGTCTTTTTGAAGAGAGCAGCAGGTGAAACATTATCCCAAGTAGTCGTACCCTAGTCTATAGAGCTTCTCAAGCCACTTATAGCCAAAGGAGACTGATACTGTACTTCACAGGGGTTGGGTGGAGCATGGTACTTGCACCACCCGGGCTTTGAGACCTATACAATGCAACGCTCCTCCACTGTGCCACGGTGTAGCAAAATGAATGGCCTAGGACCACCAGTGTTGGAAAACAAAATTGTTTTGATGACTTGGTTAGGATCACCATGCCACCATTTCTTTAGAAAGCAAAGTGCTTATTTCCCACCCTAGGCCTTCACCATAACCTGACCTATATACCCCGTGACCTAGTGTAACTGAGCCTACAAAAGGGCAAGCTACTGTGGTTAACTTAGAGCACCCGCCAATCCATCACTTGACGGTTGATGTCAATGGATTCTCTGAAATACATACAGGCCACTGAGCTGATGATGTGATATTGGCATACTTGATCAGTTTTTCACATTATTAACTTTTTGTGGTTATGCAACTGCAACGTGGTCCATAAATGAGTGCTAGAGAACCCATAGTCAGTGTGACTTCCTATTGAAAGAATGCTTTGTCACTTCACGCCACAAGACTAAATGAGTTTGAAACTGCCTTTCTAAAACTGCCATATCTAAAACTTGTGTTGTTGGTTCAATTCTAGGTATACTTCAATGTTGGAATCTAGACACGAGAGGTAACAAATCTTGTCTTAATCTGAGTAATCAGTGGACCTAATCATTATCAAATTTAACAGACAATTTTTGTATTGCAATGTAGAATGTGTATGTTAAATCTCGGCCTAAAATGAACACGTTTATGATTTCAGATATTTAAATTATGTATACTATTGGGATTGTCTACAGTGGGGTGTGTGTGTGTGTGTGTGTGTGTTCTCTTTTTTTTTTTTGCTTCTCATCTGATTGCACCATGTATTTTATCTTTTATTCATTTGAGTGTAGGATTACGATGGGCTAGTAGCCTAGGCCTTATTAAAGGGTCATATTTGTTTTAAAATCATAACAATTGGGAATGAGAATTTACATTTTATTTTCACTAGTCGATTAGTCTGACACATTCACTGAACAGTTCAGTTTCTGTGGCAGCAGCCTGTCCAGTTGCTCTAGTCTAGTCCATTGTAAACATTTAGGGAGCCAGGGCTGTCTAGAAACATTGTATCTTTTTCAGCACACACAGAACAGTCAGCTAGTGCACCTCTAGCTGACTGTTGTGTGTGATATTTGGTGAAATTGACAAAGTGGTATTATCTTATAATTTCTGACACTACCTTTTGTAACTTTCCTAGGTGTCACCATTGTTTAGTCTTGCCCCTCTGCTGCATACACGTTTTGTAACTAATTACCAAAAAGCTAATAATGAAGAACTTAATCTTCAAAGTTGACTACTGTTGATTATGTGTCAATGTTGTGGTGTGTGTGTGTGTGTGTGTACCTGTGTACCTAACTACTAACCAACCATCCATATTACAGTTGTTTGTGCATTTATTTGGGTTGCCTTTTATTATTAGAGGCCTTACACTGCAAAACAAGTAGACAAGGAGGAATGGGTGACTTTCAGCAGTTTTGTAGTCAGCATCCTTCCTGTTTGTTCATGTGCCTATTAAGAAAGCGGATAATGTGAAGAGCTTGCTAGAGAGGGGTTGGAAGGAGAGAGGTTTAGCATATTATCCCTTGTGATGTC
>JAODUG010076534.1:0-13047 GCA_027564795.1 Aphredoderus sayanus
CCCCCCCCCCCCCCCCCCCCCCCCCCCCCCCCCCGCCACTGAGGGTGTGTGTGAGAGAGACCCACCACTAAGAAGGACAGAAGTCAGACTGTTTTAATTCTTCATTCTGCCACAACAATCTGGCAACAGTTTTCCTCTCTTTCCTCTCTGTCCTACAACCTACAATAAGCTTATCTGCCTTTTTCCTTCCCTGCACCCCCTAAAAAAAAACACACACACACTAATGTCATTCACAGTCAAAACTAGACAACAGATCAGATTTACAGAGCAGGCACGCTTTTATTTTATATGAAAATGTACTGTACTATGCTCACAAAGCCATACCATTTACTGTATCCATCTATGGGAGGACAACGAGGGCATTGCCCTTCCCGAGAACAACAGAAGCAAGTGAATGCATCGTTTTTCACCAGTGAGGAAGAGTATATAAGAAGAGTATATTGGCAAAAGGTGTTCTTGCCTTTCACCCACATCTGCTGTTTCTTGTATACAGTGTTTGACCCATGACCTCTTTACACCTTTGTCTCCCAGCAGTGTTCTCGGCAGCCCTCAGGAACAAGTGATTAAAGCGCGGACCTTTTTGAAGCAGCCCCGTTCTGGCAGGTTGTCTCCGCGGCAGCGCTGCCGTTGCCCGGGTAACGGACCCGGGCCCTCCTGCATGGCGGTTGGCGGGCCGACAGACAGTACAGTACAGTGCAGTGCGAATAAGCGCATCGCACGCCACGGCAGGCCCATGCCACACACAACCAGGCTCCTCTGCTAGCTTGCACCCCCTTGCTCTGCTCCTCCTATGTCCCTCTCCCCCCCGCTTCACCTCCGCTTGTCGTCCTTCTCGTCACATATTGCCTCTCCTTTTCCTCTGTGAGTGTGTCTCTCATTATATGTTGTGTCGATCTCTCTCTGACAGATAGACAGTGTGTTAGTAATTAGCCCAGCTCTCTGTGGCTGAGGACCAGGCCAGTGACCAGAGTCTAGTGGCTCCACATTACAGTGCTCACACGCGCACGCACACACACACGCTGCACACTGAGAGACAGGCACACACATATACTGTAGACATGCAGGCACAAATTAATACCATGCCGTCACGCATGCTATTCTGTTCTCTGAAATAATAAGACTACTGCCATAATAAAAATTATAACTTTTGTGGAAGCAAAAATGAGTAGCTAAAACCTAGCCTTGAAGAGTTACTGTAATTTATGTGTGTGTGTGTGTGTGTGTGTGTATCAGTGGTGTGTGATCATAGGGCACAGCTTGCTTGGGTTGCTTGGCAACAGACAGAGCCAGGACAGTGGAGCCAACATGGCCGCCAACCGAAACTGATGAGGACCTCTGTTGAGCGACAACTTCTCTCTTTGGACCTCCGGTCTCCCTCCTCAGTCTCCATCACTCATCCCTTCCTCGGCCTCCGCCATTACCTCCATCTGCCCTCCAGTCCTCTCTCCTACCCTCCCCACATCCATCTCCATCTCTCCCCTACCTCCTCCCTTCTCTCCCCACGCTCCCCCCTTCAGTCACCTCTCCAGTTGACCTTCCCACCTCCCATTCTTCACCTCCTCTGCTCCCTCCATCCTTACTTCCATCGGCAGGCGAAAGACGTCCAGCCCCAATCCGTTAAGACAGCTTCTCTGCGTGTGTGTGTGTGTGTGTGTGTGTTTGTGTGTATGTGTGCGTGCGTGCCTGGTTTAATGGTTACTGCAGCCAGACAGGTCCTTGGCTGAGCTCAATGTTGGCCCCATCAGGCCTGCAAAGCTATCATCTTCACGCACACACACACACATACACTTCCTTTCAGTCTTCCTCTGTCTCTTCATCCCTCTCTCTCTCTCTCTCTCTCCCCCCCCCCCTCTCTCTCTCTCTCTCTCTCACTGACTCTCTCTCTCTCTCTCAATGTGTGTGTGCTAGAGAGAACGAGGAAGAGAATGAGAGGAAATAATAACTTTGATAAAGACTATCTAAGATCTTTTTGAACAGAAGTGTAACCCCCATACACACACACAGGAAATATACACAATGAAAACATTCAAAAGGACATGCCATTGTTCAAACTTCCAAAGAGGAAACAATCATCATCTCTCTCCCCTAATTCCTCCCTCCCATTTCATTCTGTATAGTCTGTAAGTCAGCTCATACTGAGAGTGTTGTGTTACTGGATGTGTGGTACAGGAGCTGTGTGTCCCCATGAGCTGGACATAGTCTCCAGATATAACAGTGGGAGATAATATCTCTTTTTCTGTTCACACAGTGTGAGAAGTCTGACCTCTCTCTCTCTCACGGTCACAATATCAGATCATTCTTTCTTCCCTTCTTTAAGTGTCAATTTCTAACTGAATAACCTACCTTACTCTATTCTTATTGGTCATCATATACAGTACACCACATACCTGTCGATACTATATAAACAAAGAAATGAAACATTCACAATGCACAGTTATTAATATTTATTTTGCTCTCTCTCTCCCCCCCTCTCTTTCTCTCTCTCTTTCTCTGCATTACTCCAAGCCCTATCAGTTGTATTGAATATTGTAACTACTGTACATTTCTGTTGGTCATTAGCAGGAAAAGAAACAGAGGAAAAAATAACTCCTGAAATGAATGTTTTTTCTGTATTTTTTGTTGATGTTGATGAGTCAAATGTTTACGACCTTGAAATGGTTTGCAAAACCACAGTAAGGGGCTGCTTCAGCCCGCAGACCAGTGACGCCCTCTCAGGGCCCCCGTCTCTGGTCCTGGTCTCCAACAGTGCACACAAGTGTAGCAGTGATCACTATGCCCCACCTGCACAAACGTGTGATGGACCATTTAACCACCCACTGTACAGTAAATGCCCACAAGTTGGTAATTTAGTTAGCATGCTGGCACGCACACACAGTAACACACACACACACACAGATTTAATCCCCATGTGACATGAACACACAATCTGACGTACAAGGAGTAATTCTCTCTCTCTCTCTCTCTTCTCTCTCAACACATTGTAGAAAAATGGCCATACACACACACGCACATATACGCACACATGCACGCACTCCACCATGTATGTGAATGAGTGGTTAAACACTGCCATATGTTGCTGCAGCTACTTTGTTTCATTGAGGGGATTTTCTGGTTCCTCCCATGTAATGTTTCAACATGATTGATGGTCCAATTTACCAGAGACACACACACAGAATATAACACAAACACACACTTTACAGCAAAGTTGGACAATCATTTTGTCACAAATAGTAGGGCATACACAAACACGCACACACACACACTTAATGTAAAAGACGGCCGTGAATGTGTGTGTGTGTGTAGGTATGTGTTATCATGGGATAATGATTTATTTTCATCATCATAGATGTGTTTTTAACCTGGGGGCGAGAGACCTCAGAGAATGTTCAAGATGGTGAGAGAGAGCAATAGTGTGAATGTGTGTTTGTGTGTGTGTGTTGAACTCGGCTCCAAGTTATTTACAGTTGTAGCAGTTTCACTCTGGTCTAATGAGACAGGAAATAGGTCTGTGTTTTGGAGTGCATGCATGCACGCACACACACACACGCACACAAATGCACACGCGCACGCACACGCACACATAGAAGCAGCTAACTAGTTAGTAGACTGAGCACACAGTTTTTTTATTAATGTATTAATTAAATATCTACACTTTTATAACTTTAACATCCACCTATTGGTCTCTTTTGTGAGTGTGGGTCTGTGTGTGTGTGTGTGTGAGTGCAAGTGCGTGCACACAAATGCTCATTGTGGGACAAGCTTTTAGTTTCCCTCCCTACGAGAGGTTAGAGGTCACAATAAAATAGACATGAAAGATAATTTGAAGAAATGAGAGAAGAGTAAAAAACAAGTGATAAAAAACAAATATCAATAAGCCAGATGTCTTACAAGGCCATCAATTACAAAGTGTGAAAATGCAGAACTATGGGGACATGGGTGAAGCTGATTTGATTATTTCATTTGGGGGGTGAACCTCATCATTTGAACCAAGTGTATACAGTATAACTAGAACCACACAGCTATGTTGAAATTAAAACTTATCCAAAGCAACGAAAACAAACACAAACGCACAATCATATAAATAATGGTTAATGAGAAATGTGTGTCTTCCAAAGGAAATTGTGTAATTGCTATACAGCATCAGCCCTGTATTTAATGCAAACATGATTTTTATTAGTTGGGGAATATATATAAACATACAATACCATATAGGAAAGCAGGAGCCATCCCATCATACCCAGTGCGTAGCCCATTATGGTCATTACGCAGGCTAGTTGGTGGTCTCTATCTCTCATCTCTCCTCCCGCCTCTATCTCTCATCTCCATCTCTAATCTCTCCTCCTGCCTCTATCTCTCATCTCTCCTCCTGCCTCTATCTCTAATCTCTCTCCTCTGCCTCTATCTCTCATCTCTCCTCCTGAGTCTATCTCTAATCTCTCCTCCTGCCTCTATCTCTAATCTCTCCTCCTGCCTCTATCTCTCATCTCTCCTCCTGCCTCTATCTCTAATCTCTCTCCTCTGCCTCTATCTCTCATCTCTCCTCCTGAGTCTATCTCTCATCTCTCCTCCAGACTATCTCTCTTCTCTCTCATATAAATAAATGTGACTTGACTTTACTCTCCTCCTGTCTCCTTCTATCTCCTCCTGCCTCCATCTCTCTTCTGTCTCTCACCCCTCCTTTCTCTGGCTCTATTCCTACGCACCCCCCCCCCCACCTCCCCCTCTCTCTCTCCCTCCCTGTCTCCCTGAGTGTCTCTCTGCATTCCTGCCTACAGACAGACAGCAGCGGCCTTATCACATTGGAGGTGCAGAGTTCCGGAGGCAAGACCTGGACAACAACACATTCCTGTCTGCAGCACTAGTGTGTGTGTGTGTGTGCGTGCGCCTGTAGCATGTCCTGTGTATGTGTGTGCCTGTAGCATGCCCTGTGTGTGTGTGTTTGTACTGTATGTGTATGTGTTTAAAGGATATGATATAAAAGTGTTGTCAAGTGTGTATGTGTATGTGTGTGTGTGTGTTAGGTCAAGACATGGAAGCAATGTGACAGAGTGTTTTTCTGAAGGGAGAACTGTAAATCCAGATAAACTAAACTGTGTGTGTGTGGGAACAAATTCCTTCATGCCACCTCCAAATCCAGACACTGGAGCCAATCAAAACAGACTTATATCGCGTCCGGATATAACAGCCAGAGCTAAAGGTTGTGTGTACTGTATGTGTGTGTGTGTGTGTGTGTGTGTGTATGTTTTGAGACTGAGAATGTTAGTGTAATGACTAATGTGCAACTGATACTTATTTTAATGTTACATTAAACAAACACAACCAACCATATTACTGAAATGTATCCAAATGCAGGAATTACCGCATTAAGCTCTAAATACGTTCAGTTCAGGGGATTTTTCCAACTGAGGGAATAAGGTACATTACATTAGATACAGAACATTTGATGATAACAAATATTGATAATACAAAATAGCTCAGATTGATGTCTGGCGTACAGTATTTGTTGTTTAAAACTGTATGAAAGTAGTCCTAGGTAGAATGCTGGCGTTCTCATGAAAATGTATCCAAATACAAAGGCATGCTGACTGTCCAGTATAACTGCCAGCACCAATCACTTGCTAATGTGCAGTGTGTTAGCTGATACCACAACATCATGCCTTGTAATGCAGTGTGTGTGTGTTTGAACTTTCTCCTGTCTTAGTTTAACTCTTAGAGAATCAACACTTTTTGGTTCTTCTGTTGTATATATAGATAATGAGACATTGCTAAGATTTGCCTATAAGGACTTCGATCTAACTCCTTATAATGTGCATTGGGTAAAAGCCCACACCAACAGGCATGTGTTGAGGTTAAGCTACAGGCTTCAGGTTACAATATTGTACTTTTGAGTGTAGCCCATTTAGTGACAGACCTCACCAAACTTATAGCCAAATGCAGTTATATACAGTACATACAGCACAGTATATCCCCAGTGGCTGTATATAATTGCTGTACTGCAGGCCTGTGATCTCTGATGGCCCAGACACCACTGTTTGACAGTAAAGTCATGATATTATAACAATCTGCAGATTGACAGAGTAGGCTGAACCATTATGGTAGTGCCCCCGCCACGAATAAAGGCAAAGATATATGTAATCACATGGATGAGGGTGTTGGGGGCTTATTACATGCATCTGTGTGACGTCTGTGTTGTGATGTGATACAGTGGCTCCAGACACTGGCTGGGGTGTTTCTAACACTGACTCCAGCACACTGAAGGCATGGCATCAAAACCACCTGGCAGCTAGTAATATTGTCAGCAGGACTCCACATGCATGCACGCACACACACACACATACACACACCTACACGCACACACACACACACACACACACACACACACCACATCTTATCTCCACCATCTCCCTTCCTGTAGCTCGGATCTCAAGATCTCCTGTACATCAAAGTGTGTGTGGGTGTGTGCACGTGTGTGTGGGTGTGTGTGTGTGTGTGCGTGTGTTTACATATAATAGAAAGCACCTGCGCTAGGTGGGGCAGGGAAGAATTTAGTGTGACGTTATGAAGAGAGATAGATGGATGAATGAGCACATGATGGCTGTATGCATCATAATGAATGGACAGATGGATGGATGGATGGAGGAATGGATGGATGGGTGGATGGACAGATGGATGGATGAATGGATGGATGGATGGATGGATGGACAGATGGATGGATGGATGGATGAATGGACAGATGGATGGATGGGTGGATGGACAGATGGATGGATGGGTGGATGGATGGACACATGAATGCAATGATGGATAGATAGATGCACTGATGGACATACTGATGGTGCACATGTCTTTATTCTCTGTCCATCCTTAATGTGAGCTCAATATGTATGACGGGTGGGAGGGGAGATGCAAGGAGAGGATGGGGAGCTGGGGCAGTTTGTTACACACAACCATCTGGGAAGCGATCCACTGAACCTGTTTGGAAAAGGCCAGGCACTTTTACATGGCAGGTGATTGCATGAACCGCCCAGCTACAGTATCACCGTCTGTCACAGGCTAATGTCACACCTAAACCACGCCCATACCTGCCAGCCTGACAGTGATTGGTCCAAAGCACCGGACCAGTGCCTAACTTCAACCATGACCTACAAACCACCCTGCACAGGATTGGTGATTCATGAGACAGAATAACAATAACTTAGAGAAATTGAGCAATAGGAGGTTGTGTTTTTGGCAGTGTCGCGCTCCTTTGTGCCGCACTTCCTGGGATAAACATGTTGCTTCTAAATGTGTGACTTATTAGGAACCCGGGAGCTTCAGAGCACTCCCGACTGTTCCCGTGCCAACGCAACATGACTGATACCATTAAACATCAATGGCTCAGCTTTCTGAGCCACGCCGTCCATTTAAAGCCTTGATGAAATGCGTGTGCATGTCTGACCACTTTGTTGTGGGGGAGCTAAGAAAAGAGGGGGGTAGGAGAGGAGAGAGAGAGGCAGCAGGAGGCTGCTGCCGTGACGGGAGCATGTTTGCACGTGATGACATGACAGCATGGCCTGTAGTTGTGTCCCCTCAGAAAGGTGGGGTTCTCCATGCGTGTGTGTGTGTGCGTGTATGCATAGGTGTGTGTGTGTGTGTGTGTGTGTGTGCATGTGTGCATGCGTGCGTGTGTGTGTATGTGTATGCATAGGTGTTTGTGTATGTGTGTGTGTGCATGCCTGTATGCATGCGTGTGTGTGTGTGTGTGTATGCATAGGTGTTTGTGTATGTGTGTGTGTGTGTGCATGCCTGTATGCATGCGTGTGTGTGTGTGTGTGTGTGTGTGTGTATGCACAGGTGTGTGTGCGCGTGTGCGTGTGTGTGTGAGCTTGTGTGTCCATTAGAGACAGACAACAGGGACACATAAGCAGGGATATTAGCCAGCAGTGAGTGAGAAAGCCTAATAGCGAGTCTTCTCCTGACTGAGAAGGGAAACCTCTTTTGAACGTGGCTTATTCGATTTCACTGCACTTGGCTTTTAAAAGCCAGGAGTTCAGGAGCAAATTATATGTTTCACAGCAATGTTAGCAAAAAATTCTGCCCGGAGTAGCAAAAGAAAGACGTTGGTCGCGATTGGCTATTCACTCTGAGCAGAAGCCCGTGTAATTTACTGCCTCCCGAAGCACAATGTAAACTAAATTAGGGGTTGTAATACAATGCATGGCTTACTTTGATAACAAGGCCAGTCGACTTTAAGTGGAGTAGTCAGAGACTTGGCCTGTGTGTGTGTGTGTGCGTGTGTGCGTGTGTGTGTGTGTGTGTGTGTGTGTGTGTGTGTGCGTGTGTGTGTGCATGGGAAGTGTGTGTCTCCCCACACACACATGGGAAGACACACACACGTCATTAATTCTCTTACACGCACCGCACACACACACACACCCAAGTGAATGCAAACTTGCAGGCCAAACAAACACACACATCACACGTACATATTTCATTAAAGTTTCTCGTGCACACACACAGACACACACACTAACCAAATCCCTCACCCAGTATATACACACACACACACACACACATACACACTCACCAAAGTCAAGATAGAGTTGAAAATGTCATTGTAAACTTTGCATTGAATTTCCTGTAAGGTCAGGCTCAAACGTGAGCGATAATCGCAGGCTTAGCTTGGTGAGGCCAGTGTGGAGCATTCCAGCTGTAACGCAACACAGACATTATTTGGAATTATTTAAGCCGGTAGGAGAAAGAGACTTTGCCTATAGCCTCACACTGGGCTCCTCAGTTTCCTTTCCCAGGATATTAATGAGGAAATGACACACACTTGTAAAGAAAGAAAGAAAGAAAGAAAGAAAGAAAGAAAAATAGGAGAGCGCGTGAGCAAAAGATGAAGGTTCCAGGGGATTGAGGACTGGTGATTAATCCCGCTTTGAGTCTTGACTCCGCCGGGAATTCCTTCAAACGGACGGAGAAAAGGGGATTTTAATTGCCGTTCCCTCCACGTTTCCTTAAATGCTTGCCTCCCCTTTCCTACCCCCCTCTTCCAGTCGCCGGTGAAGGGGGTCGCCCTGGAATCCAGCAGGCTTCACTCTCTCTCTCACACACACACACACACACACACATCACACACACACCGCACAGCACAGAGGTACCTGGAATTACTTTCAGATGTTGACTGAGCAGAAAGGTACGGTTGAGAGTTTAACGTGTGTGCGTGTGTGTTTCTCTGTGAAATGTGTGTACATACAATGCCGCCTCAGCCTGCACTGCACGCATGAAGCCTATGAACGTCCATCAGGGCCAGGTTTGTGTGTGCAAAGACCTCCGTGGCAGTAAATGGCTCAAAACTGCTTTCAAACGTGTCCAGCCTGTTGCAGTGCTAACCATCCTGACAACACAATGTAAGGTTGTTCTGTAACCTTAGAATGTGTGTGTGTGTGTGTGCGCGTGTGTGTGTGCGTGTGTGTGTGTGTGTGTGTGTGTGTGTGGTGGCATCTCTGGGACCATGACTTTCCGAACAGTTCTTTGCTTATATCCCTTTTAGGTGAACCAGGTTACCCTCGTCCTCCTGTTTAATTCAACTTCCCTTTTTAACTCTTCCTTACAAGCAGGATCAAAGTGGAGGGTTAAGGAAAAAAGGGGTTGGGCTCTTTAAGGGGCGATAAGATGGGGGTGTTTGATTTCGAGCCCAGCCAGAGGTCCGTCATGTCATGGGTAGATAACTTTAACAAACCTCTCACATGGAACGTTCTCTCCCCCAGAGGCTTAATGTGGCCTTGGCTAACGATGCGGGGAGGATTTCAAGTGTGCTCTGAAGCTGCAGAACGATTCATAAACCCATTTGAAAGAATTACAAATGATTCCACACGTAAGCAGAACCTGACAGAAATTATAGTATTTTAAAACTAGAATAACTACTGTAGCATGTTGTTATCAAGTTACTCCTAATTAGAACACAAAATAACATATGTCTGTGATCAATAACTGGTCATATTGGGATACGAATGTGTATGTCGTGTAAGGAGATAATATATGACTTATATTTCTGGAATCAAAAGAGCTGACATAAAATCATCCTGCTCAAGACTAGGCTTTAATATATGTTTAGTCCTCCACTATACCAGCAGGTTACTGCCTTATCTGCACCTTGGGAGAGAGGGCACCAGATAACATCTTGTCTGTTGATGTTGGTAGGTGAAGAGACTTCTACCGATTGTATTCCCATGTTGAAACATATTCCACACATAAACAAAGAAGGAGAAATTGATAGTGTTTATGTGTGTGTGTCACTCTACTGACATGTAAATCACAGCTAGAGATGGTTGATAATGTGTTGAGCGCCGCTACCGGAGAAGTGTTTGTAAAACATTAGCATTACAGATGCAACATTGTTGAATGTTCCACAGCAGAACCAAATGGATTGTTCAATCGATCAATCAATCTTTATTTATATAGCACTTTTCATACAAATTCATGTAACGCAAAGTGTTTCACACTAAGAAGTCAATAAAAACAATTCAAAATCAAAAAACAGTATAAAAACTGTTGCTCTACAGCATATTATTATGGCACTGTTATAGTGCTGTTATATTATTGGCCTAGCCATTCATTGTAAGTTCCAGCAATGGAGAGCTACAGTAACATGTATTGTACACATTTAGCGTATATTTGTACAGTGGTTAAATCTGTTTGTGTGGTCAGCAGGCTGTCAAATTATTCTCATATGGCAGAAACAGAACTGGGTTAAATTGATAATTTATTGCTGCATTATGGTGCCCCCTATTGAAATGCTGTAGCTTCACACCTACTGAAGATTCCTTCACACCTACTAATTTAGAGATTATGACTTCTGACTCTTCTAAATCTTAAATATTATTAAGTAACCTTCTCGTGCAAAAATCGGAACACATGTGACAGCGAAACAAACTTCCCCCTTGTCAGGTCAAAACAGAGTGTGACCTTTGGGGGCCTCATATCTCAGAATGTCTTCCCCCATGCAAAGCGTTGCTTCATTCTCAGCAGGGTTAAAAGTGTACAATGAGAGCCAGTGCTGGCCAATACAATTCAACTGAAAACGTTTACAGATCTATTCTTGCAGTAATGAAGCTTACTTTCAAACAATATAGAGTGAGAGAAAAGATCTAGAAGAGAAATATGCTCCATTCTAAAAGTATGATTATTATTGTAATATATGGGTGAAAAAGTGTTTTAAGAACCATACACGTACATATTTTATTAGCCACTGTTGGATCCATCTCCCACCCCTCTAAAATAAGTAACTCGATAAAGTAATTCAGAAGACCGAGTGTTATGGGAGTTATGGATGTAGCTGGTGTACGATGAGTATGCTTCCAGTTAGCAACCGACAAGAGTGTCAGATCGTAATCAACAGGACACCTGCTGGGACTACCCAGAAGCCTCTGCTCATATGGGCTGCATTACCGGTCTCTCTAATTGGGCAGCGCCCCCGCGAGAGCTGAAAAGCGCTTGCTTGTGATTGGAGGAAATATTTTACACTGCCGAGTCTACGGGTGTGAAACTGTAAATCTGTGAAAGTGTGAGGTAGTGTAACGTGTGTAGTGTGTGTGTGTGTGTGTGTGTGTGTGTGTGTGTGTGTGTGTATTTCTGCATAAATGTAATTTTTCAAAACTGTTTCACAATAAAACAAAAGTGAGAAAGAACAGCTCCTTATTGGGAAACAAAGGATGTTTGGGAGGAACACACAGACGTGGAAAATGGATAGCATCATTGCAGGAAAAACTATTTTCATATTCTAATAAATGAAATTTAGGCCAGCGCCTCTAGGCACTAGCCATATGCCTGTGGGTTCATAAAATGCAAATTGTTGCTACATCATTTGTTTTCGGAATGATTTTTCACCCCAGGACAAGGTCTGGGTAGCTTTCTCTGTAATTTAGCCTCTCTGCCAACCTCCCCACTCAATCCCATGATCCTCAGGGAAACATTCCCTATACCCCGCGAACAATACTAAATCCTTCTAGAACATATTTTACAACCAAATGGTGTCATGGGCACGCAACAATGCCAGAACACATTGCACAGGAAAAAAAATATACCATATTCCCACACACACATGCATACACACAGAAGCACACAAGCATGTGTGAATGCACACACACACACACACACACACATACATACACAGTGAAGAACACACATATAGTGAAGAACACGCATGCACATTAAAAGTCAATAAAAGTGTTTTAGGATACTCTTGAGAATTGAGTTTTAAGACTTTCTTCCTGCTTTCACTCCTGGAGATCGAGCAGTCAAAATTGCAATTTAGTTATCACCCGCATACTGTATGTGTGCGTGTATGTGCGCGCATACGTGTGTGGTTATGTCAGTCTATACAGTATGTGTACATGTATCTGTATGTATATTTGCACCTGTGTTTCTGGCATTTTTATTTGCATGTACACGTCTCTGTGTGTGTATGTGTGTGCATGTGGTTAGGTGTAAGTGTGTGTGTGTGTGATGCACGTGTGTGTCCGGGTGTGCCTATTTAGGTGTGTGTGTGTGTGTGTGTGTGTGTGTGTGCTCGCGCGCGTATGCACAAATTCCAATCTAGAGTAAATGAATGAATGTTTGCAGCCACCAGCATGGTGTGAGCTAGAGACACAGACACTAAAATGTACTGTATAGTATATACAGTCAAATATAGCCTCTTCTACAGAACTATCCTGCAGCAGTAAACGCCAGCACTCTCACAAGCCTCACTTCCACTGTGGCTGTTAAACTGAATTTAATGCAACACTTGTGGAACAATGTTAGACCCTCACCCCATCTCATTTCAACTTACAAAAGCACAAAAATGTATGGCTGCTCATGACAACACATCCTTATATGATATCTGTTGAGAAATTGGTAGAATATATTATTACCTACCACAGTTCAACCAGAGCTACTGTACAGTACATAACCAGCAAATAAAGCTGATCATTCAATGTCTTATAACGCCTTTAACCCTCGTAATGTACTCAGAAATCTGGTATTTGGCCACACGGCGGCGCCATCTGATTGTGTATGATTTGTGTG
>JAODUG010076545.1:0-13046 GCA_027564795.1 Aphredoderus sayanus
ACACACCTTGTTGTGCCAGCAGTGCACATAATATGTGTGTGTAAGCTGTAGAATTAGGTTTAGCGCCCTCTATCTGCGACAACGAGCTAGTGACCTGGGTCAGTTTGACCCGATGGACATCATGAGGGTTAAAAGCACTCAAAGATGTAAAAACTGCTACAACCCCCCGGTCTCCCCTACTGTGTGATGTATGAATGCACTGCACAGACTGTGGCGGCCGTAAACACTCTGTTTCGGTCCCCTCTCTCCCCACATAGCAATCCCTGGACAGCCGGCATCACCTGCTGTGCAAGCAGAGGGAGGACGCCAAGGATCTGAAGGACAACCTGGACCGCAGGGAGAGCCTGGTGGCCACCTTCCTGGCACGCCAGCTGTCGGCGGGGGAGCTGTGCGACTACCGCCGCTTTGTCCAGACCAAGGCCTCACTGCTCATCAGACAGAAGGACCTGGAGGAGAAGCAGAGGCTGCGGGAGGGGCAGTTGGAAGCCCTGAGAAGCAGCCTGCCCCCCTGAGCGGGCAGGAGACCCGCATAAAGCCCCCAAACACACATGCACACACTACCCCAAACAACCGCGCCCTCCACTTGCCTCGCCTGGGTTGAACTTGAAGGTGTGAAATGGAGGTGTGTGTGTGTGGTGGGGGGGAGGGGGGTCGATCCCCGTTTTCATCGAAGTTCCGCTTTTAACCGTAGCTGGGCTTCTGTGGTCACACACCTCTGTTCCCGTTATGGCACACTGACTGGAGGGAGAAATGTTCAGGAGTCTGCCTTCCTTAAGGAATGCCCTCATCACACTGTGGCCTTGCCCAGCCTTGGATTTCTGTTTTCTTAAGAAGAGATGGAATACACTGCTGGGGCTCTGTCATTTCATAACCATTATGCCTATTGTTAGTAATATTATTATTATTATTATTATTATTATTATAGCTCTGGCTCAGTAAAGATCCAGGATGTTGAGCCTTTAACCCTCTTTTAAACACTGGAACTCTGGCATTATAGAGATATATTGGTCTCTATACAATATAGTTTATATATAGTGTATGACTTTTAATTTATGGAGAAGACGCAAGCTACATTTCTGTGTGCGTTGAAAGTTGTGTTGCTGTGAAATGTGTTCTGCCGGGACTGTACCCTCCCTTTACAGCTATACAGTGACTGTCCTTTTCCTTTTCACGAAGATCCCAGAGCTACCGGCTTGTGGAAACCCATCATAAGCTTTAAGTTTGGCTTTGGAACTGGGCATTGTCAGTAATTGAGTTGAAAGAGGGTGCTATACTGTGTAATCTCTGTTTAAAAAGTAATGTAGATATAGATTTCATATTTTAAATCATTGCAGATCTTGCAGAATAAATGTTTAAAATGAAGGCACTATAGAGATAAAAACCAAAAAAAGGTGAATGGAAAAAAGCACTTTGTGACGATAACAGTCTGTGTAATGCACAATTCTTCAAAACAGAATTTGTTTTCAAACACATTTACATTTTTAAGTCAGCCTTATTCCATCTTGTAAAAGCACATTTCTCCTTTACTATTTTAATTTTTTATTCATTTTAAATGGGAACTTAAAAAATGAATTGCATTAAAACCCATATAGCAAGGCTTGTGTTTCTATGCTATTAAAGGCTAGATGTGTTTTAAAAATAAAGTTAGGCTAAGTCTGGTTCTGGATACAGAAGTGGAAACATTCAAAAAGGTCAGATAAAGATCATGTACTTTTTCATCTTGATTGTAATGAGAGATACTTGAATTCAAAGTCTATAAAAGTCCACAATCTTCACATGGGTGTCTTGTGTTGTTTTTTTTGTTGTTTTTTTTTGGTGCAAGCCCTTGAAGTCTCATGTTAATCTTCCAATATTACACTTCACATTGCGATGTATTTACTTTGTAGCCCCTATATACTGTACATTTATTGTTGAAAATGCATCCTTGAATGAGGGGCCTTTCCAACTCACATTTTTAAATTAATGTTTTTCCCAGTAGCATTCAATTGTTTTTAGCAACAAAAGTGTGTGTGTGTGTGTGTGTGTGTTCGTTCTTGAAAATAGTGTGTTGAGAAACAAAGACAGAACTCCTCCTGGCAATTAAGGTGTTCATTTGAAACCATCCCATCATCATTTGTGATTACAAACAGGTCTCCCATGTTATGAACTTTCACATTTCAATAACTTTAAAGATTATGTTGTGATATTTATGTAATTGTGTGATATTGTGAAGGCAGAGCAGCTTTTGCAACTGATCTGCTCAGTAACAATTCAGTGTGCTGTAAATTTGCTCAAATATTGTTAAATAACTGGGCAGGCAAACTGGAACTGTGCTATACTGCCACCACCCTTAAACATTTCTTTGGGGATTTAAGGCTGTCCGTCTTACTTTGTTAAACAAATGTGTTTGTTTTGGCCACTGTGGCTACACACGCAGAAATGGGCTGTCCTGTTCTTAATGGCAGTTGGAATGCCTTAAAGGCAAACACACAATGGACAACTGAAAGAGAGTGACTTGATGTGAGATTATAAAATAAAATGAAAAATGACGCATAACATTCCTGAGTCATCTCTAAGGTTTTTCTCAAGAGTTTTTATGTCACAGGGGCCTTGACCAATGTGCTTCTGTGCATGTTTTGATTTCAAGAATAGGAAAGCAAATTTATTTAAGTGAAATAAAGGATACATGTTTTGTTAAGTTAATCTTAAATTCATGATTCTTTATGTACTGAGTGTCTTGTTCATACTGTAGCTGGAATTTGACATTTTGAAAATTGTTTTGTGCTTCTTTAGTGTTTGTAATATTGTGAATAAATTAAGCCTTCCTCACTTCCAGTTGTACAATGTTTTTAATTCTTGGAGTTAATTAGGCATTGATTACCTATAGGTATTTGCTGACATTATTTGGAAATTGTGATTTAGCTACTGATGCTTTAGTATAGCATTTACACTGTAATAGTTGAGTAATAATTAGTCTGTAACTTAACCCTCCTGCTGTCCTATGGGTCAAAATGACCCGGTGCCCTTGCCAGTATTGGTCGCCAACCACAACACGGACATATGACATCCTGCGGTTGGCTTCCTCTGCTGGCAGTCTGGTAAAATGCCTTAGGACAGCGGGAGGGTTAAACAGTAAACAAGTAACTAACACCGTATACAGTGTTTAAAACTAACAAACAATCATACATTTTAATTTGGTTGGCTACTGTGCAGAAACCTCTTTTGGACGTAAATTAACTCCTTATATGGGGCCTGTACAAGGGTATTGTGATTATAGAGACCATATCTATCCTTACCCGATGGGATAAGTGGCTCATCTCTTGAGCGTTCAAGTATGTGCAGAGAGAGGCCAAAACAATGTGATGCTTCAGAATGATTGTCATAGAGAGGATACTAAATAGAGACACTTTATACCAGTAGACATGCATTTTAACTGGGAGCTGAATGCTAAATTCAACAAAACTAATATAAGGGATGTTGGCACAATTGTTTGTCCAAAGGTGTATGTTTTCATTTACATTTAACCCTCGTGATATCCTTAAAATCATATTTGGCCCCACCCGGCAACACCATTTGATTGTGTATGATTTTGTGTTTTTTAATTGGTATTTCTATATATATTTGTGTTGTTTTTTTGTGCCTCTTAACCCTCTTGTTGTCCTCGGGTTACAAAGTCACATCTTGTTGTGTCAGCAGTGCACATCATGTGTGTGTAAGCTGTAGAATTAGGTTTAGCACCTTCTATCTGCCACAAAGAGCTAGTGCTTTGGGTCTGTTTGACCCGGAGGACAACAAGGGGGTTAAAGTTAAACACAACTAAATTGCAATTGAAAGGAGGGGAAATGAACCAGTGGCACCTCAGGATATTCCTTCCAACAGAACACATGGTTACGGCACTGTAATTAGTTTTAGCGTCATAACAATGGCGCTGTGTCTAGAGAAAACAGAATAGCCGGTCTCTCAAAGCAACAACGCAGCCTTTGTGCAAAGCAAAGGCTGCCTATAAAACCGGACGACCCTCATGTTTGATAATGAGAAGCATACTGCTGAGCAGTCATGCGCGGGATTGGCTATACCCTGTCACATATATTGATGCAACTGGGTATACTATTATTACTCAAGTTGATGATCTGTGTGAGATGACCAGCTGAGCTCACATGTATTAGCAGTCACCCCATGGCTCCAGTCTGTTTGGTGATTCATCTGTAAATATTATTGATTTTATTTTGGAGGAAAAATCATCTTTAACATGATCTCATATAGAAATATGAAAATGTGTTTAAATCTAAACTAATTGATTACAAGTTTTTTACATTTACTACTGTGCTTAAGTGCTTGTATGATAAGATGCTGTGAAAACTAAATGTTAACATTTTAGGACCCCATGATAGACATCTTTATCTCAATCTCAAGGGGTTTATCATTGTAACAACAATTTGTATGCCAGTGTAATAACATCAACAAAACAATACTATATTTTCCTTTCACTCTCGATTTGAAGAAAATAATGACTTTAGTCATAACCACTCCCTCAGTGCTTCCTTTTGTCTGGTTACTGTGGAAGCATGCTTGGCATTCTGAGGCTGATGGCCTGAAATCTTACTTCTACAATGTGTAGATGGGGAAATTACATCAGAACTCCCAGAGGCAATACAGAGACAAATTCCATTCTTAAAAACCTGCTTGCTACATGTCCAGTCCTTCCCCCAGTGTCTGCTTTACTGAGCCATTCTGGTTTAATGAATACACTCTATAACACCTAGTTGGAGACATATGATCCATTTGGGAAAATCAGCAAGACCACAAGGAAAACAAGAAAGGGTGGACCTTTGCGGAAACTAAATGTGCCCTGCCCCACAAATGACAGTGATGACATTAACAACAGAGTCGCACGCACACATGCACACGCACGTTCCCAGACAACCCATAAGTCAATCACTCTGGCTAATGACTGACTGTCGGCAGTCTCAACAAGCCACTGAGCCAGAAAATGAATAGGAGTCAGCATATCAGGGATATGAGTCTCAGCTTGCACAACAATGAGCCATGGTTTGTTAACGCACATGGGCAGACCAGTGCAGACCAAAGCACTGTGGCTCCGCTACAGCAGAATTAATTGTAGTATATTTAGACAAGAAATACATTTTGAATTCATGATACTGTATGACTGTACTGTGTAACTTTGTAAAGCTATGTAGTACAGTAAGACTCTTGCATCATGTATGTGTGTGTGAGATCTCCCAAAATAGAGGAACCATGCTTTATAATAGGCCTACCTCAGTATTAATGTGGGAAGAGGAAAGTTGTGAAACATTTCACAAGGTTTGTTTATCGATACTGTAGCTCCAGGATCAATCCTCCAGCAATCTAACAAGATTTAAGTGCTTGATGCAGTATGTATTTTCAATCATTTATAAAATGTAAATACTACACCAGGTATAATACACCTATAAAGCAATATCAGTAATAACCAAGGCCGTAATCATAATATACATCACCCTCCCCCCAATATTCAGCTGTGCTGAAAATCCCCATTCCCCACCAATATTTTTTGATTAAAAAAATATAAATACAATAGAAATGTGCAATGCCGACAGACTTGGTCCCCTCCAATGTTGACTCCATGGCTACGGCCTTACTAATAACCAATAAAGAAACACATGTTCTAAAATAATAATTATCAGAGTCCCCATTTGATCTGTTTTTCTTTCTTAGTGAAGTGAAATTCATAATAGTAGGTAGCCTAAATACATACTTTGATTCTACTGTTCTTTTATTTGAAGGGTTTTGATAATGGTTAAAATACAGACATACAGGAAAAAGTTCCTGATTCTTTCCTCTGTGAATCTTAAATAGAAAACAACAATTATTTGTAACCAAAGACTATCCTCTCCTGTAAATGTGATTATTTAAAGATTTCTGACAGAACTTTATGTCTGGGCCTGCTTTCCTCCTCTCTGCTGGGCTCCTCGCTCAGGGAATAACATGCTGGCCTCTGCTTTACCTTCTTCTTGTACCCAGTCATATGGGGCTGAAAGAGGCGACTAATTGTATGACGGCCTGAGACATGCTCTAGCTCCTCCCTATCATGCGGGGCCTGGCTACTATTGTCCTGGTCTTGCCGCGCGCTGGGTTCGCCCAGGAGCGCTCTCACTTTGTCTGAAATCCCCCTGTGGAGATAATGATAGGCCCGCTTGCCGCAGTTGTCTCTTACCCTGGGATCTGCGCCATAGTCCGCAACTAACATGTTCAGGATAAACTCCTGCCCGTGCAATGCTGCGATGTGCAGGGGCGTGTATCCCCCAAATGTTTTCGCATTAATGTTAATGTCAATGCCACCATGTCTTGCTATTTCAATCATCTTGGCCAGCATTATGCTGTTGCCACACTTGGCCGCCCAGTGGAGGGCAGTGAATCCGGACATGAAATCCCTCTTTTCGGCCAGCTGGTTATCTTTCAGTAGCAATCCGTGCGCTTGGCTCCATTGGCCCAAGGCGGATTTGACCATCCACTCGTGCTCAGACTGCTCCAGAGGAAACGCGGGAGGAATCATGGGATCCTCGGACGGTTTGGTAGTCTTTGCTGCCCTCCCGAGCCTAGGCGAGCTTCGAGGAGTAGTAGGTCTACTCTCTACCAGAAGATGCCTACTCTTATGGTAGCCTGCATCCTCGGAGAATGCAGAGACTGCACTGTTATCTGAGCCTAGACTGGCCCTCCCAGGGTCGTTGGTGTCATCTTTAAGTTTGTGGATCTCGACCCTGGTGGCACTTGGGGGCATTCTCAGTGGCAAAGCATATGGTTTGTTATATGCTGTAGTAGGCCTACTGGTTTTATTTACATAAGCAGTCTCTTCCGATGCTTTTTTACCCTGAGCTTCAAAGCGCTGGACTATGTCGAAATTCATACTTCTTTTAATTTTGAAATCCGTGTATGTGGTCTTTTCCAGTGCTTGTGATATAGAATACTCTGTAGTTGGTTGTGGTTCATTTATGCTCGAGTTACCATTATTTTTATCAACGGTTGTTATTTGTTCTTGAACCGTATAAACCTCCTCACGTGTAGGCATAGGTGTTTTCTCACAGTCCCGTGCATCGTTTTCATTTTCATCGTAATGTTTCACACACTGATTACCATTCAACAAATGATCATATTTTTTCCTAACGACGATATATTTACAATTATCGATTTCTTTCACAACGGCAATGTTGTTGACAAACCTCTTGAAAAGATCCCTGTTTTCTTTCTTCTCTACGGGATCAGCGCAGTTTAAGGCACCTTTGAACTTTTCCAACAAGACTGAATTCCTGAGTTTTCCTCCTTCTTCTAACAATAATGCCAGGATCGCTGATTCTGTTAATTCCATTTTGAGATTAAACTAAATAAACACAGCTTTGAACGTGGTATGTCTTAAGCGTCCTTGGTTTGATTCGTCATATATGTACGCTGAATTGCCTTTGGATATAGCTCGAGTTTACCTGTAGTCATTAAGGTGCAGTACCTGTATTGTAGCCTGGTTTCCGGCTGACGTGCACACGTACCTATAAATAATTTGAATAACATATGCATACTTTTTTCTATTAGCCTAGTAGACTACACAACTGCGTAGGCTAGCCTATGCATAAATACACTGGAATATACTAATTTATCGTGTTTTATATTAGTTACGATACCACAGAGGATACTGTATTTGTGATAGTATTTTAGTAATCTTTTTTTAAAACTTTAAAAAGTCAAGTGCATGTCTATGTGTCTGAATACGGTAATTAGGCTACTATCTCGCCAAGTAGCATAAATAAACATGCAACCCAATTGTACCATAGGGCTGTCATTTTGTAGGCTGTTCTGTTTCAGATGTTATTTTCAGTGACGAGCGACTGCAGGCTGAACACTACAAATCCCATTGAGGTTTGAGTGGCAATGCAGCGATGTTGACGTGAGACCCATTTATGTTGATACCGAACGTATTCGCTTTCTCTCGCACTGCGTCGCTGTTCGCTCCTGTTCTAGCATGCCATGTTTAGCAAAACATTCCTAAAGCGAATGGGAGTTTCCAGGAAGTGGCCATATTGGAAAGTATTGAGCATGCCTGATACGTGTTGTGCAAAAAATGTGCCTCCCCGCAGAAAATGCCTTCTTGATGTGCAAACTTTGTTCTGTTTATCAACAAAGATGCTGTGACAGCATTGCTTCTGCGAATTATGATGTGCTCTATCGAAAAGGCCACATAGTACAAGTATGAGTAGTTTACGAGTTGCCAGCAGTCCAAATTTGTAGGCAATATAACTTTTCGGCGGGGGAACCATCTGCGGCACAGCACATGCTCCTCTCACTCCCTGTCAGCTCATCTCAGTTTAGTAGTAGGCTACGGACGGAGTGAGACTAGGGCTGCTCTCTTTCGCCCCAGCTCAGCAAACATTGAACACCATACATTCTGCACCATGGCTGCCACTGACGTTGACATATTTTCAGTAAGTAAAACACAATTACTCCTCGCCGTGTGTTGTGTATCAATGTAACGCATCTACATGAAGAAAGAATGTGTATAACCCTTAGTAAAAGTACTGTACGTTACTGTACAGTACCCGAGGCTGTTAGTATCTCGATCTTCTTTGCTTTATCCTAATGGGCTGAACCGAGACGGTGGAAGTGGTGGTGTTGGTTGGGATCATATTAGGACAAGGCGTGTGTTGTATTGGCAAGCAATACGGTTATTTCGGTGGCGTGGCCGATTTTGCTTTACGATATTTGGCCCATATATATGTGTAGTGGTCGTGGATACGTGTTTGAACGACATGTGCAACGTATGACGATCCAGTACGTTACAGCATAGGCTACTCGATTCTCCATGCGACGTGGTAATGAATGAATGAAACCACGTTAGTGACTCTTTACTGTTCTGATCAAGAAGGAGACGTGGGTTTAAGAACTTCCTGACACCGGGTGTTAGGTTGAGTATTATGCTGACGGCGCTCGTCCATTATCATCATAACACATTTCAGAATGTCCATGACTGCATGTGGTATTTTCATACATTATTATAAAAATGGGGATAATGGCAATATACCATGTATCAATATGTATACAAATAAGCATTATAAGCGCACATAGCTCTGCATACTCTATGCAGAAAAATGGTTATTGGATCTTCCTCATGTAACTGACAAGTGACCATTTACTGAGAGTAGGAAGCTGTACAAAACATTGCAATGCACACTCTCTGGATACAAAAACCGTGATAGATTGGTGAGAGGAATGCTGAGAATGTAGTGGAACAGGCTACTTAGCATGTTTACTGGAACGACAGTTAATTCACAGTCGTCAAGGCTGACTGCCATCTAACTCTGGAAATACGTACAACCCGCATTAACCCAGTTCGTTAAGATGACAGTTGTTTCATAGCGCACCCTGTTAATTAGGTCCAGTATTGATGAGGACTTGAGGTTGACCTGATTGGCCTCTATCAATGTGTAAGGGGTGGGTGGACTGGAAGCTGTGGCAGTCGGTGTAGACACTAGTACCCAAACAACTTTAACTGCATTTGTTGTTTTAAATCTTATGACTTCCTCAGGGTCAGAATGACCCAAATAACTAGCTCTTTGTGGCAGATAGAAGGCGCTAAACCTAATTCTACAGCATACACAGACATATGATGTGCACTGCTGACACAACAAGATGTTACTTTGTAACCCGAGGACAACAAGAGGGTTAAAAGTCACAAAAAACAACATAAATACATAAAGAAATAAATAATAAAGAAATAAATACACAGCAATGACAATAAATGTCATTACCATACAATCATACATAATCAGATGGCACCGTCTGGTGGTTCAATACTGTATTTTAGGGGCATCACAAGGGTTAAAAAGCTCAGCGGCAGAGACGATATCGCCATATTTGAAGAATGGGCATATGGCAATAGAATTTTACACTGATTTACCCCTGAGATGATTGCCTCATTGCTTACCTGACTGTGTATAACCTTACACTAACTACAGTATCTTAATAAATAGCCAGAATAAGAAGACGCGTTAAATAGATAGATAGCTTGGCTGCATGCAAATTCAGTTTGCAAAACAACTGTGTGCATGCATTACACAACAGGAGAAAATCCCAATGGCTAACCCTTAATTTATATTGGACATTGTTTCACTTTGTCTTAAACATTTTCTTTAAAAGTCAAATATAATATACGTTTTGTATCATGGTTGTTTTTTAAAAAGACTTGATAGTTGTGAGGAAATAACCAGCCCAGATAGCCCAATACATAATGTGATATGTTGAAGGCGATGCTCTCTCTGTGGTGCTGAGTTGTTAGTCTGTCATTTTGTCTTTGTCAGGTTTCCGATAGAAACAGATACTGTAGACCCACATCTGCCTATACAACCTCAACATCTTATGGTGTGTTGGCAAAGCCTAACATTTTAGGCCACCATTATGTTAATGGTGTTTATTGTTGGGCCTTTTGCATTACATAACCATACATACCTAGGCTAGCACTTTTCTTGTGTCCAGTAAAGACTACAATATAGCCATGTGGCCTTCTCCATTCCCGATGTCATATGCCTTACCCCTATGTCATTAATATTGGTTCTGGATAAAAGCAGTTTTTTCCTACACTGAAACCAAAATAAACACCAATTTATCTGCCAGTCGGTTCCTTAAATAGTCTGGACTCTCCCCAACTGCAAATTAATCAGTAGGCTAAGTAGAAACATACAGTTAAAGATCGTTAAGAAAGCAGAAAAAAACAAAGTAGGATATTTCTTATGAATGACTGGTGTAGCCTACAGTATAATTGTATATATCTTTGAAATGAATGCAATATTGAGGGCAACACCCAAACAATTAGTCCATACCCCATAATTGTTATTACATCATTCATCTATTGCATGGGCAGTGCCGTTTGACAGGTGTGGCATCAAGTAGTATGTCTACATCTGTGGGATTGCTGTATCTGTTATAACAATGCTGTTAATGTGTAGCTTATGCTTAAGGGCATATAGGCTATGCTCACTTTTCTCAGCATAGCCTAATAAAAATTGCTGTGACTAATGGACTTGAACATAATGGAAATGCTTTGCTTGAAATACAATACACAACAATTGTCACAATATATCACAATATGTCAGAAGTTAACATTAGATTAATATTATAAAAGAATTTGCATCTAACATACACTAAATCCTATAATTAGGCTATACACACAACACAAGGCTACATGAGTCACACAGTTGAACCAATATACATTCTTGGAAATATTTTGTGGCATGCATGTGACTCTCTGTCTTTCCCCATTCAGTGGTAATCAGGAAATTAAGCATTTGTGACAATCTTTTTAATATTTTGAACATCTGCCATCATAAAATGGTCACACTCCTGTCATTTTTGTGTTTATTTTGTCCTCTCTGTTGGGCATAGTTTTGACAAGATTGGGCAGTAGCTTTAGTTGTGCTTCATGGCAATTTGTTTTCTAACACTTCCTATCTATCTTATTCTTCCATCTTACTAGATGATGATATGTTAAGAACAGTATATAAATAACATGTCTCCATGTTGGGCCATACGCAAATAAATCTTTTTACACATTTGATGGCGTAACAGTTGGAGGAACAGCAATTCTAATGCTGTTCCTGTGTCTGTTTATCGAGGCTTTGTCTCGATAAACTCAAACTCAGAACTTTTGTCTAAAAAATATATCTATATTTTTTCTAGTGTTTCGTAGTGAAGTATATGTTTAAAACAAATACTGTAAGAACACAAAATACATAAGATAAATCTTTCTTGGAAAGATGTTGGCAACACTGGGGATTGAAGCAAACGTTTTTAAAAGGTTGCTGCATGGCAGCTATATGAGCATCAGTGTTTGTTCAGACTGTCAGACTGCCCTTTTTAGAGCTACTGTCTGCTCACTGAGACAGACACAAGGTGTTACACAGAAGATGGAGGTCATCAGACTGAATGCAGTGAGAGGGGATGTCTGTCTGGACAAGGGAAGTGACCTTGATTGGTGCATGTGCTGTGTGTGACTGTTGTTTTTAACCCTTGTGATGTCCTCTGGGTCAGAATGACCCAAATCACTAGCTCTTTGTGGCCGATAGAAGGCGCTAAACCTAATTCTACAGTTTACGCAGACATATGATGTGCACTGCTGGCACAACAAGGTGTGAGTTTGAAACCCAAGGACAGCAGGAGGGTTAAAAGGCGCACAAACACAACACAAATGCATAAAGAAATAATTAATAAATAAATAAATACACACAGCAATGCCAATTAAAACAGACACAAAATCATACAGATGGCGCCGCCGGGTGGCCAAATGCGATATTTTCAAGGACATCACAAGGGTTAATAACATAAGAGATGTGTGTTCTGTATTGTCTCTAAAACATACATTAATGGAGTTCAATGTTCACCTCAACATCGGGACAGGGACAGTGTTGTGATGTTTTGATAACCAGGCATATGTACAGTATCCACAAGCATGTATTATTTCATGAAGGGAGGGTTACTATAGCACGAAATCAAAGCCATCCTTGCCCGCTACAGGATGATTATTAGGCAGAGTAGGCTAGGCTACTGTTAACACTGGCCAACATAACAAAATTATTGATTATCCAGTTAAACATACATAAAGTAAACGGACATAAAGGTATGTTTTGCATGATATGACCGATTGTTGATCCATATAAAAGCAGTTGTTACTCGCGTTCCTACCGGTTCCTGCGGACGGCAGTCAAGTTTCGGCAGGGGATTACTTTTTGGTACGACACCTGTGAATGTCAGTATTTATCACAGCAATGGTGAGGTTACACAAATCGACACAACATTCTAAGTAACCTATCAGTATTCTTGTTTTTGATACTATTGCAATTGCTGACTGTCGCAGACAACCTAGACGACTCAAGTTTATGCACTCGAGTAGGGCTGGGCGATAAGGACTGAAAGTCATATCTCGATATTTCTGAGCGAAATGGCGATACACGATATATATCTCGATATTTTGTTTTTGGATTAAGTGCTAACTTGTAAGCCAAATACATGTGAGAATGTCTTTTATTTATAAG
>JAODUG010076556.1:0-13045 GCA_027564795.1 Aphredoderus sayanus
CACACACACACACACACACACACACAATTGTAAATCATAATTAAGTCTAGAACCATTCACATGACAGAACTGATTTACAAATAACATAATATTGCTGGTAAAACAATATTTTCCATTTCACTGTAACATGATAATGCTATAGAAAACAATAAGAAATGTGTCTTTTTAAATAGTTACCAAGTATTGAATAAAATGTCAAAACTGCTTGCCATAATTTGGACCTATTGTATTTCTTTAATAAAAATCATGCCAGTCAGTTTTGACCTTATTTGTGCCAATATTAAAAAATGTGAAATGTTCTTGTTACACATTGACAAGTATTTGCTAAATAGCACAATACGTTTAGTCTGAGTATTTGGTGTAGTCAAAACAATCTATAAATTATGCATACAAAAACGTCATTCTGAGCTCAGGTCATGAGTTCAACATACCATAAAAAAACACAAGATTATATGATTATTAGGGATCAGTTGTTGGGATGGTTAATTTTCATCTGGAATACCAAACTAATAAATGTGAAACAACATGGTTAGGCTATTTTAGGATATTTAAATATTAGTATTCAAACGGCATCTTTTGACGTTTGTTTATGTGAGAGAAATACTTATAAGTGTATTTCAGACATACATTTTTGGAAGAATATGTATTTTGAGCAAAAGCTCTGAGGATCCCCTAGGGGTCGCAGATTCCCTGTTGAATATCTGCTATATGGCTATACAGTAATAAACACTTACTGTAAGCAGAGTATGATAGTAGAACTGTCCCACAATATTATGTTAATTACAGCTGTAAAAAAAGAAGTGATGTTAGATCACCACACACTAGCTACAGAGGAGCTGGCCTTGGAACTGAAGGGCAGTCAATGAGAGAATATGAGGGGCGGGGGGGGGGTATCTGAATCCGTGCCTATGTCTATGCATTAATGCAGAGACAACTTTCCAGTTCTGTTACATAGATGTCAGAGTTACATAATCGGGTCCGGCGGTGTGATCAGGCCTTTCCTCTAGCTGGCGCTCTGCAATGTCGGCGTGCCAATCATCGGTGTGAGTGCCAGTGCCCTTCCACACACCCGTTTACGGTTTTCGTTGATGTGTTGTGCTTATTGAGTTGTCTGTTGTTTTTCCCCTTGCAGGTTATTGTTTGAGTTGTTACTGTACCGTTTGAGCACAGTTTGTAATTGATCTCTTATCATCATCACTGAGTCTGTGGTTATATGAATCTACAGATAACACAGTTATCTCAAACATGGCCATACTGCCTGATAGTTTCTTCTTGTCGCTTTGACCATCTCAGAATAATACCTCACTTCTGATTATCCTGATATCGTCATGGTATGGTTGTGAAGTTGGGCTTTTATCTTCTCTGCAACCTTGAAGATTGATAAAATGTAGAGACTGCCAAGTGTGCAATATGCCAAATGTATAATCAATCTCAGATTGATATGTTCAAGTACATGTGCTGCTACATAATGCTGCTACTGTACTTAGTAGGTTATTAGATTTAATATTTATTTATGCACACAAAAGAATAATGTCAAATTATTTCATAAAACAAAATATTTGCAGTGAGCTTGGATAGGCCAGACTCAATCAAGGGCTTGAATCAGCTGCATGTTGCTATAGGCAGAGATGGGCACTTTTGTCAATAGTATAGTTGTATACATGTTCAAATTTTTTAATAAAAAAGTATTTATATAGCCCTTGGTCATATTACAATCAGAAACATATGCACAGGACACCCACATTTAACATGAAAACAAGTAACCCCAAGTAACAAGAAGAGTCCTCCCCTTTCCGGGACAGCTTGGATGTAGAATGGCTAGGTTCCTTGTGGGCAGCAACATTAGTGTTAAACAATAACTAATATATAATCATTCTCCACTTAAGTAAATCCACTTTGGCTGCAACTTTGACCTCACCTGGTCTCTCCACACCACCTTCGCAGTTAAGTAGGCACAGACATGAGAGTCAGCCTACCCCCGCCCGTACTAACCAGCTTCTACAGAGGCACCGAAGAGAGCATCCTGACTGGTTGTATTCTGGTAGTATTACCCTGTGGCTCGGGAACTAACTGCAGAGCATCAGAACTGAAGACCCTGCTACACCACCATGAGGGACATATAGGGGGTTCCCTCCCTCCATCCAGGAGACCTATGTACTAGCAGTGCTGTGCCCACAGAGCCTCTGCAATTGACAGACTGCTTACCCTTCTGCCATCATGCTGAAGGTTTCGGAGCAGCAAAACATCTCTGCCAGCTTTTCCCCACGAGCTGTCAGACCTTTTAGCTAGCTCTGTCTCGTCTTCTTACTGGCATGCTGCAAGTTGTACTTTGTGTTGTGATCTTGTGTTAGCACTTTGGACAATGAGAAATGGCATTTTGTTGATTTGTCTACTCTACAAATCAAGTATGTTTAAGGAAGCCACACTCAACTTTGACAATTGTAATATCACTCAGAGTAACTCAGCAAAACTCTAGGAGTTGTATTTGATGTTACAAGTTGAGGTTAAAGGTGCAAATACTGTTGCGACCTTCAAAATCAAACTTTAAACTCATTTGTATAGTGAGGAATTTAAACAGCTATATTCCCCTCTGTTTAGGGGCCTAAACAGTGCTGTCTTGATCCTGCACTGTGGATGGTACTGTACAGCTGGCCCGGTGATGGATTGTTGTCAAGAGGAGAAGCATCCATGGTGTCAGATGTGTGGATGGCAGTGGCAGCCTTTCATGAGCCATGTCTCCTGTGCTGGTCCAATGGATGGTGAGTGGACCTAGTCGTGACTAGGACAAAGACACTGTGGCATCTGTCAATATTACATTTTACAGACCACTACAATTGATTAACTTACACATTGTATTTAATGTATACATTGGGTTAGTTCGTATGTGCACAATGTGATACATTTTGTTCAATGTATAATTGCTCATTCATGACACCTATTGCATCCTAACCATCCCGAAAGGGTGGATTCCTCCCTCTGTGGTCCCTTCCCAAGGTTTCTTCCCTTTTTTCCCATGGGGTGTTTATGGATGTTTTCCTTGCCCGGGGATAGAAGCAGGTTAAGGGGGTGTAATTCGTTTCCTTTTGAAATGTGGGCTTGTAAAGCCCTTTGAGACTGTCATGTGATAAAACTTGACTTATGGATGGATGACAATAAACCATTTGAACTACCTACTTTAGGACTTAATTATGCCATTGCTAGAAAGACATCTATCACACAATTTGAGTAGTGCTTTCATTGTGTTAATGTAACCTGAGACAACAGAGATGAGCTATTCTGACTAACAGGGCTGACAATCTCCTCTTCCCGCACCACCCATTTTGAAAGACTCGCACAGAAAATGGTCCAAGGTTCATGCTTAACTGAGATGCTGTACAGGGGCTTGTCCATAGAAATTGATAACATTGTTGAGAAACATATAACTACAGTATAATGTGCACATGTGAGCATATGCATTTGGTTACCTATTCACAAGAAAGCTGGCATCCTGGCTGAGAACAATTTGCATGAACTGATTCATTTTCATATTCGTTAGTCACTGGTAAGCCACTGCACAAATTGCATTGACGGAATTTTAAATTCATTGAATTGAAGCCATATATATTAAGATCACAATTGCACAGGCACATGGTTGAAGTTGAGAAGAGATATTTTAGAAACAAGGTGAGGAATCTATATTTTTACTGAATTTTCCTTATTTTTGCTTGGCATCCTCAGCCTCACAGCACCATGTTAATGATCAATAGAGAAGTGATTACCTCTTGCTGTGATTGGCACTCACTGAATCAGACCAGATAAAACAGCTGTGACCTCACAGGCCTTGCCCACCGTTCACCTTACCCCTAGCGCTTGCAGTTCACATTTGAGATAGATGGGATTAGACAGAGGGAAAGACAGAGGAGAACTGGGAGTACTTCAAAGTAGTACAGTACTTTGTCTGTGTATTAACCTCAACTATATATCTCCACTGTGCTACTGGAAACTTGAGGATTTAGACATTTCATTGGTGAGAGGCCACATGCAATGTAAGGATGTCCTACCTACCTACCCTCTTCACACTTCTAACATGTCTAGTAAGTATTCATCCAATGTAACAAGATTCATTTTTATTAACACTTATTTTTTATTAACAGTAGCACTTTATAGAATCTTCGCAAGATCAGAATCTTATTTAGTTTTAATTCAGCTCGTATGTCTCTTGAGCGATATCTATTTGGTGTTGTCGTAGTTATTATTAGTGTAGGTGTGGTGTAGTTGATCAACATTATTTTCCCGTCTGAAATAGGACCTACTGTTCTTGTTACAGTTATGTTTACTCATTTGGACTGGTTCCAGTAACTGCTCGTTTCCTCGGTTTTCTGTTATTGGTACCATCGAAAGAGAATAAACAAGTAGCGTTATTAGAACTTGAATTGTTATTTTATAAAGATTGTAATGGAACTGACATAGGTTTTGATGTTGTTAAATGTAAATAACAACAGGGTTTTCACCATGATACCATATAGTTATGCAAAAACAGGTTAGGTTTTTACTATGAGTTCTTGGGTTTTAACCCAACCTAACATATTAACTATTGCTTTTCTTTTTATTGTCTCTACAATAGCTTAAATGAGAGGCCACTTGGTTCAGCCCTAAATTTATGATTATTGCTATGATGAGAGTTTTCATTGATTGATTGATTGATGTCCTTGAAAATGAAAGATATAGACATTAATCATTCCTGGATTAAGAAATTAATAATCATTCGTAATATATTTATTAAAAGAAAATACATTAATAAGAAGCCTCTAAAAACATGCTTAGGATAATTTAATTACAAATGATAACATTATTATTATGTTTATTTGCTCAAAACATACATTTTATTGCAATGAAAATTACTATGAAACTGAACATATAGAACGTTTTGTCTATAATCACTTACTAAGTGAGTAAGTACTGTTTAATAATGCATACAAAAAGTGAGTAATATGTTTTTAGAAGCAATGGAAAACTGTAGATCAGGTTCATTGTTCATTGTCAGGTTCATTATTTCATGATATACCATTAGTGATGTCTAACAAAATGCAATATTGCTTTAATTCATTCTCTCTACTGGTGTTTTCAAAAATGTTGTTTTGTGTCCACCATGCAGGTCTTGTCTGAGGCCCAACATGAACCAGGCTACTGTGCCTTCTATGATGAGTGTGGTAGTAACCCCTCAGTTGGCAATAATTCACTCATTGAGCCTATTGTGCCCTGTCTCAACTACAGCTCTGCCCGAGCAGTCGAAGGAGAACACTACAAACAACTTATAGAGGTCAGTGAATCGTGGCAGTAAAAATCATTCACAGGAAGGGACTGGAGAGTCAAATCCATGCATTACATAATACAAAACATTAAAGAATATATGATAAAAGAACATGAAGGTCTGTCAAGTCACAACAGATGCACCTCCTCTGCCCACAGGTGTGTCCCATGTTGGATCGCGGTGAGAACAACACCTTTGCCTGCTGCTCCATGAAACAGCTCAAATCCCTGGATTCTAGTCTGAAGTTGTCCAAGGTTGTGCTGAACCGCTGCCCCTCCTGTGCAAATAACTTTGCCCACCTGCACTGTATCAACACCTGCAGTCCCAACCAGACCCAGACCGTAAATGTCACAAAGACCACTGTGGTCCTTCATGAGGACCTGAACAAGACTGCCGTGGTAAGGTACCAGGCATACATGTCAAAAACGTTTGCTGACACCTCATTCACATCCTGTAAGAATGTCAGGATCCCTGCCACTGGAGGTTTTGCTATCGCCACAATGTGTGGCCGCTATGGCTCCAAGCTGTGCACCGCCCAGCGCTGGTATGACTTCCAGGGAGACTCCAGCAATGGTTTGGCCCCTCTTGACATCGATTTCAGGATTATACCAGACGGCGTGACAGAGGAACTACCAAAGGGGGTGGTTCCCTACAACGGGGAGGCTTTGAAATGTAATGAAACCACACCGTCTGGAGGAGAGGCCTGCTCATGCCAAGACTGCCAGGAGTCATGCCCGTCAATGCCACATCCTCCACTGCCCAGCGGACCCTTCAGACTGATGGGGGCAGATGGCTTCCTGGTGATCTCTATAATCTTACTCTGTTTTCTGCTCATCACCTTCCTGGTCTACTTGTCACTCTCCACCTGGCTGAGGCACCAGGAGAGGAATAAGGAGAAAGGAGAAGACAACAAGGAGCGTCTGATTCATCCATCTGAGGTGTCAGTCACTGAAAAAAACAGCCTGGCAGCTCAGGAGTTTCTAAGCTCTGTTTTCCGGACTTGGGGAACTCTGATAGCCACACATCCACTTAAGGTTAGTTCAACATTTCTATTGGACCAATGTATAGTAACCCATAATAATACATTATTAAACAAAGAGCTGGCGGTTGATGTGACATATATTGGATTAGCTCATTCATGGTTCGATTTACATCATATTTATCTTAATTCAAGGTGCTCCTCATATCAGCCATAGTCGTGGCTGTCTTTGCTACAGGACTAATGAATATAGAACTCACCACAGACCCAGTTCAGCTGTGGTCCGCTCCCAACAGCCGGGCCCGCAGGGAGAAGGACTTTCATGACAAATACTTTGACCCATTCTTCAGAACTAACCAGCTGATCTTGACAGCACCAGGCAGACAAGGTCACATATACAACTCTTTGCTGTTTGGAACACATAACTTCAGTGGCCTCATCTCAAAAGATCTTATTATTGAGCTACTGGAACTCCAGACACAAATACAAGTAAGAACTATTTAATCTGAGGAGTCTGAACCTGTACTGCACCTGCTTCACAATCACATTAAAATCCATCTGTTTGCAGAACATAGAGTTCTGGTCTGATGATCTGAATCGTACAGCCAGTCTGAAGGATGTGTGTTTCGCTCCACTAAACCCATCCAACCCCTCCCTGACCGACTGTGCCGTCAACAGCCTGCCCCAGTACTTCCAGAACAGTCTTGACAACATCAATTCTAAGGTCAATATGACAGAGTTGGGCGTAACTAAAGAGGTTGACTGGCAGGATCACTTCATCTATTGTGTCAAGTAAGGCTTTCTAGGATGAAGTAAATAGTAATATAAACACGCCATTACTGTAAATATATGATTTGTCAGTATCACATTACTGAAATCTTATTGATGTAACATTATTTCCTGTCTCCATCTCCCCAGCTCTCCTTTGTCATTTAAAGACATTACTGACCTAGGTATGAGCTGCATGGCAGACTATGGCGCTCCAGTCTTTCCCTTTCTTGCAGTTGGAGGATATGACAGTGAGTCACTTCCAGTGTATTAAATAACACCAGCCACAGCCTCAGAAAACCAGCTAATTCACATTTGTGCATTTCCATACAATTCTTAACTCTTTCAGATGATGATTACACAAATGCTGAGGCTTTCATCATGACCTTTTCTCTAAACAACTATGCTCGTGATAATGTAAAGTACAAAGTGGCTTTGCAGTGGGAGAAGGAGTTCCTAAATATCATTCAATTGTACCAAAGAAATCCTAAGACCAACTTCACATTTGCGTACATGGCAGAGGTATGATATGTACTACATGACCTCATATATCATATCATACTGTATATCTTTTACATAGTAAAATGATAATTGCAAACAAATCATATTTAGAAGGTTAAGCATTTGGCTGGTTTTATAGTTAGTACAGTATAGGCAATATGCACTTTCCTCCTATTCTAACTAATACTGTTAATGCCATATTTCTGGTATTGCATAATGTGTGTGCTTTATTTCCCCACGGTTGTGTTGACTTGTACAAATGCCATTGGATCATGCATCCTTATTTTCTAAATACCTCATGTCTCTCTTCCAGAGATCTCTGGAGGATGAGATCAACAGGACAACAGCAGAGGACATTCCAATCTTCATGATAAGCTATGCTGTCATCTTTGTTTACATCGCTGTAGCTTTAGGAGAATACAGTTCTTGTAAACGTATACTGGTAAGACAGGCTGAGATGTTCAGTTTCACTACTACAGCATATTCTGTATGTATGTACGTTTGGTGGAAGAGCTGGCATAGAGACTTACGTGGGCAAATCTAACACCTGCTATAAACACAAAGGGATATAATATGGGTGTAGATAATACCAGAGAGCAAATGTCCAAGAAAGATATGTATTGTGTACTTGACGACAAGTAGCACAAAGTATAAAGAGCGTTTCTATAGCAGCTATAAACTGAAAACTTATCTTGTCTGTTTTTGCAGTAGAATCGTTTTACATAAGAAATCTCATCAGAAAGGCAAAAGGCCAAACAACAATGAAAATTCTCATTAAAATGTGTACATAATGGCTCCCGATACACACAAATCTGTGTGTATCGAACATAATTGCCGCTTTTAAACTTCCTTTTAAACCATTTTCTCCATTTCAATAACATACAGTAACAAGATAATATACACCTATAGCACCTGGGTAGAGATAACATTTTTCTCCAGTGGGCATGAAGTGAGGAGGGGTTGCATTTAGCAAATGTCACATCTTAACTGGATTGGGTTCACATTTGTTCTAAATGTCAATACAATGCACAGCAAAGCACCAACTTCAACACAAGTCCCTTCATGGCTGACCTTCATGTCTTCTAGGTGGATTCAAAGTTCCTAGTGGGTTTTGGTGGTATCCTGGTAGTAGGCTGCTCTGTCTTGGCCTCCATGGGCTTCTATGCCTGGATCGGCATTCCCTCCTCCCTGGTTATTCTTCAAGTGGTCCCCTTCCTGGTGCTAGCTGTAGGAGCGGACAACATCTTTATTTTTGTGCTGGAGTACCAGGTATGTGCATTGGTGCAGTTAAGAAAGAAGCTACTAGTTATATTTATATGTATAGATTTTTATGCAGAGGCATAGTTTTCTTACAGGCCAGGCACTTAACTGTCTGAGGGTATGACAGCTACAACTATAGTATTATATTGTTATTGTTTTTGTATTTAATTTCTAATGGTTGAGGTTGAGGTTGAGTTTTTGAGGTGAATTTGAAGTGAAGTTAGGGCCGGCGAGCTGGATAGAGGGTCCCATGGGACTTTCTGCCTTGGGCTCTACCAACCTCTAGAACTGAAACACTGACCCTGTTTTTAAGGTACATAATGACATAACCCCAAATACTGTTTTCTCACAGAGAGACATACGGAGGCCTGGTGAAAAAAGAGAGGAGCAGATTGGTCGCATCCTTGGAAACGTCGCTCCCAGCATGCTGCTGTGCAGTCTCTCAGAGTCAATCTGCTTTTTCCTGGGTAAGAACAATACAATAGAATTGTGCTTTAAAACATGTTCTGCTGCTAGTTTAGTTTTGGTGACAAACACAATCATATAAGCATAAGCAGAATTTCATGCAAAATACAGTTCAATACTGTCGGTTGGTAATATACCATGTGCTTTTTATACATTGTGTTCCTATCTAACCATGCCTCTCCTGCTTCCTTCACAAGGGGCCCTGTCCACCATGCCAGCAGTGAAGTCCTTTGCTTTGTATGCTGCGCTAGCTGTGCTCATGGACTTCGTACTGCAGATGACGGCCTTTGTGGCACTGTTGTCTCTGGACAGCCGCCGGCAAGACCACAACCACTGCGAGCTGATCTGCTGTGTTGCCGTGAAAACCAAACGCTCCGCCAAGCCAAACGAGGGCTTCCTACTACCCTTAATGAGAAAATACTACGCCCCTGCCCTCCTCCACTCTGTCTCCAGGATCTTAGTGGTAAAGCAGAAATATTCCATGATGTGATTACATGAGAATTACAGTTAAATGGGTCAGGCTCTCATTTTCATTTATTAAACGAGAATAGCCAGATGGACAGTGAGGCCATCTCCATTTATTTTGGATTTTTTACCTATGATATGGACCTACTAATTTTTCTGTAGCCATATGCTTTTGGAATATGTGTACTTACTATAAGACTAAGGATCAAATGGTCTCCTATATCAGTGAATTTCATTTACATTCAAATGGTGAAACCCCTGATGCCGGAACGGTTGCTTGTTAAATGGACTTCTGGAGCCAAATGTAGACTATTCAACCATTTCTGCCTTGTGTGTTTCTCTGTGCAGATGGTGGTGTTTATCTTCATGTTCTGTAGTTCCTTATTACTTATGTTTCATGTCCGTGTAGGCCTGGATCAGGAGCTGGCAATGCCTACAGTAAGTTCCCTACACTACCCTACACACTGTGAGCTCAAGACTGAATGTACAGTACAGCATACAAGCAACAAGTGCTTCCAGTTATTCCAGTCAGCTAACAGGCTATTTCGTTTTGTACAGGATTCCTACATGCTTGACTATTTTAAGTACCTGTACAAGTACTTTGAGGTGGGAGTGCCGACATATTTTGTAACAACAAGGGGCTTCAACTTCACTACCATAGCCGGCATGGATGCAGTTTGCTCCAGTGTGGGTTGTGATCCATTCTCTCTCACTCAGAAGATCCAGTATGCCACTGATTACCCTGAACTGTGAGTGCATTTGCATTCATTACTAGTGGGTATAGCTGGGGTGGTTGAGTATACAGTACAGTGTATATTATATATACGCCATGCCACTATTACATGCTATCAACTAGCCTTGAACCTTTCCAGTGACCTATTGCAATCACTCTATTTAGAACAGTTAATGATCAACGTCACGAGAGAAACCATGTGTGAACTAGGAGTGGAGATGACTGTACTAAACGTGCAGATTTACTCTACAAAATAAGTAGAATTTATATAGTAGGCTAATGGTAACAGCCAGGAAAATATGTTGGGCTTAAATAAGATGGGCCTAAATGTACAATTCTCTATATTAATTGATTAAGAATTTGAATGATGGTAATGAATACTTTATGCGTAGAGTCACTTTATAAGCCCCGGACATGGTGATCAGAGGGGATCATGCAATCCCTTAACTATTACTGGCTATTCATTTATCTTTATTTAACAAACTTATAATGTGATCTACAGATCCTACATTGCTATTCCAGCTAATTCTTGGGTAGATGATTTCATTGATTGGCTAAACCCTGGATCAAATTGTTGTCGCCTGTACACCAGGGGTCCAAATATAGGCAAGTTCTGTCCTGCTAGCGAACGTGAGTATAACAGTAGTCCCAGATCTTACATCATCATCACCCCCATCATGTGTCAACACATACACACAGCTCCATGCATGCGCACACACACATATACACACACCACACACACACACAGTACAGTACAGTACAGTACAATACAGTACAGTATAATGTTATGTTTATACTCTATAGTAGTAGGCATACTGTGTATAAATGTTTTTCTATGTATCTTGTACAGTACCTCTGTGATGCCCTGAAAATGTACCTGTGACATTGACATAAACTAAGACATTACTAGCCTCGCAAGATCAGGATGGTCTCACGAGGCTTGGAATTTCTTCAGTTGCTTCAGTTTAACATCACCATGAGATTCCAAACAATCCTTTCAATTCTGTCAAGTAAATTTCGTGTGTGAGCAACCAGCATTGTAATGACAGCTACGGGTGTGGTTTAGGTGTGACGACTGCGAAAGCGACTTCAAAACATCAATGGCAGTTCCTAAAGATAGACAGATGGTTCATCCAAGTATTTTTTGAAAGTGCCTGTCCTTTTCTTAAGAGTTTCGATGGATGGTTCCCCTGATGGTTGTGTGCATATAATATATGGTTGTGTGTAATAACCTATTTGGTGTGTCACGTTATGACATTCCACCAACTCTCTCCCTTTTCTTCAGCTGCATACTTATGTTTAAGGAAGTGTATTATGAAACCGTCTTCTAGCGAGGTCCTCAGGCCCAACACAACAGATTTCAACCGCTTTCTCCCAGACTTCCTGGGCAACAGACCTGACCTGAAATGTCCCAAAGGGTGAGTTAAAGACAGACACAAACTGGATATGTCTCTGTTGTACAGACTGCATGTAGTGCATGTATACATCTATGTATATTGTACTGTAACTTTTATGCCTATATTCATTTCAGTGGCCTTGGAGCTTATGACAAGGCTGTGGTGCGAGACGAGAGCGGTGAAATCATAGGTAAGGCATCTGAAATCATGTCACAGTTACAGCTATAGTTCAGTCCTGAAATGTGTCTGTGTGTGTCCTCAGCCTCAAGGTTCATGGCGTACCACTCACCTCTGACCACCTCTCAGGAGTTCACCCTTGCTCTTCAGAGGGCGAGAGAGCTGGCACACAACATCACCATGAGCATGCGGGCTGTAAGCGGAACCTCACCAGACTTTGAGGTCTTCCCCTATACGTATGTATGCTTGTCTTTCTGAGCTCTTTGGTCTGGATTTCTTCTCATCTATCTGATACTCATCATAATAATATGATAAATTCAAATAGATACTGTATTATTTTATGACTAAACACTGTCGCTCACATAAGATTGATTTCTTTCTTGTGTTGATCACTACTAAGTAAAATCTCGGAACTCTAGCATATAGGAACTGACCCTAATTTGGGATGGTATGTCATTTTAAATCTGCAAAAGACTGCTATACATTTAGTACTAATAAACTGAAGAGTTAAAACATATTTTTATAAAAAAGACATCACATGTTTATTCATCAGCTATATACAGTAGTTTGTAAATGGGTATCAGCATTGCCAACTAACTTGTATTCTTATGGATGTGTTGTCCTCCTCTCCTGGCTAGGATCACCTATGCATTCTATGAGCAGTATTTGACCATTGTACCAGAGGGACTGTTCAACATCTCTCTGTGCCTCCTGCCCACCTTTGTGGTGTGCTGCCTGCTGCTAGGTATGGATCTGCGCTCTGGTCTGCTCAACCTCCTCACCATAGTCATGATCACCGTGGATACGGTCGGCGTCATGACGCTATGGTCAATAGATTTCAACGCAGTGGCACTCATCAATCTGGTCACGGTAAGAAAACCAGCCACAGGCACTATTTTGGAGATTCTGCTTTTGACATTTAGTTTTTGATTTATTTTTTTAACCCTCGTAATGTCCTCTGGGTCAAAATGACCCAAATCACTAGCTCTTTGTGGCAGATAGAAGGCGCT
>JAODUG010076567.1:0-13045 GCA_027564795.1 Aphredoderus sayanus
CAGGAGGGTTAAAAGGTACATAAAAACAACCTAAATACATAAAGAAATAATTAATAACTAAATAAATACACTCAGCAGTGCCAATTGAAAAACACACAAGTCATACACAATCAGATCAGCGCCGCCGTGTGGCCAAAAACTAGATTTCTGAGTACATTACAAGTGTTAAAGAGCTAATGGGCCACTAGTGAGAATACATGGACATACTGTATAGAAATATACAGTATGTGTAGAAATATACATACTGTATAGAAATATACAGTATGTGCTCTGTTAGGAACAAGTTAAAAAGTATAATGTTCATAAAGATTTGTGGATGTGCCAATGACGTGTTTAACAGAGCCCCCATTACATTATTCGTTGCCTCTTTTATTTTATTCTTTTATTTGCCTGTGTTCTCTCAATTACTGGCACTGTAATTCTAATAATTGTTGTTTTTTCCAGGCTATTGAATGCTTAACTTTGTGGGCAATGACAAAAAGCCTTGCTAATTTGCACCAAGCTTGCAACACTGTGCAGCTCACTGCTCTGGGGAGATCTGAACATTGCCTGGTTGCAAGGCTTATTTATTTGACTCCATTCAAAGGTTTGCAATACAATTACACCTACAGAACCCTGTTAAATTGCAATCAGAAAAGGTTTCCATGAACTCTCTAAAATTCTTTAGCGGGTTATCTGCAAGCAATGGATTTAGTGGTTGAGAAATTCAATTACCAAAACATAGTTGTAATTGTGTGAGTTATAGCTGCAAGTAAGAGGGTATGATCAGATATGTGACCTACTGTATGTACATTGTGACCTACTGTATGTAGAGACTCATTACTAACAATTAACACATACAATTGCCACATCAGTTGGGGAGGTATAGACGTGCTGCATGTCTGTCTGACTACATTCATTGGCTAAACAAACTATGTCAACTGTTGATAAAGTTTTTATATAATATTAAAGTTTTTATAATATTTTGAATATTTTTATATGTAATGCTAAGTAACCATATTCTTACTGCTGCCTTTAACCTGTGCCTTTAACACATGAAATACTTCCTGTAAGGTTCTTTAAATCTACAGTACATAATCCAAGTGCATGCTTGGCTCACCCATATAAAAGCACATATAATACAGTACAGTGGGGTCCAAAAGTCAGAGTCTTTTGCCAACTGTTTATTTCAGAATTTCAAAATCTATATTCCAAAAAAATACACTAACAGTAAGTCAAGATGTTTAAACTGTTAACCAAAAACCACTCCGGTTCTAATGGCAATTATTTGAAAAATTGAGTTCTAACCTATACATGCATCTGTGCAAGCAAAAGAAATGTGTAGTTCATTATGTTTCTGAGACAAATACAAGCTAACTTGGAAACCCATTCAGAACTTGGTACCCCACTCAGGATATTCCCTCCATTATGCTATTGAATAGTATTAGCTAACATAGCGTTAGCTAGGTTTTTATTAAAACATTTTTTATTTTAACCCTCATGACGACCTTATAATATCGTCTTGAACCACCAGATTGCACCATCAGTTTGCATCTGATTGTGTATGATTGTATGGTTCTTTTTATTGTCATTGCTGTGTGTATTTATTTCTTTATAAAAATTTTTTTTAATGTACTTGTGTTGTTATTTGTGCCTTTTAACCCTCCTGTTGTCCTCTGGTTTCAAACACACACTTTGTTGTGCCAGCAGTGCACATCATATGTGTGTGTGTAAGCTGTAGAATTAGGCTTAGTGCCCTCTATCTGCCACATAGAGCAAGTGATTTGGGTCATTTTGACCCAGAGGACATCCTGAGGGTTAAAGCTTATGTATAATTAAAATTACAATTAATTTAATTGATTCATGCAAACCACAGCAGTGATTCCTACCATCATGGAAAGTTTTTATTTTTTTAAATGTATGTAATGGAAAAAGAAGAGGAAAGCTACTGACAAAATCAGTTTTTTCTCTATTTTCAGTTGCAAATTAGTCAGGAACATTTTTACAAAGGGCAAAAGTCAGTTGGATACATTTTTGATAGGCCATCACTACATGGTCACCATAGTGCATCTCTGACATTAATGCCCAATTGTCCCTGTTGTCGAGTCAGAGATTTAGTCTCAAGCAGTTACCCTTGCCCCCTGTCACTCTGTTTTGCCCAGCGCCCATTTAAATGAAAGACTGCCTGTAGATTTCTAGCAAGCTTTTACTGTCAGTGTAAATGCATACTTATTTATATCCTGTTTTAATGGGTGGGATGGTGATGAAGGACTTTACAAGTAAACTTGATTTGACTTAACTGATAATGAGAAATATGAAGGACACTTTTCTTATTACTAGTTCTACAGTAATCATATTGGTGCCACATTACATTACAAATGTTCCAGAGATCTCAGACACTAAGTGATCAATTCTGCCTGCAGGCCAAAATAGGCTAATGTCTGCATTCATTACTATCTTCAACAACGTGAAGCTCAGGCATTTACAAAACACAGGTGTCAGCTAAAATACATCAGTCAAAGGTGTCAAACTATGAGAGAACAGCTACCTGTGTAACATCTTATGATATGCTCCATACATTAGTCTTGCCTTCCTGTTCATGTTTTCCTTGTGTTCTACTGTATGTTTTAGATACAGTCCTGATTTTCTGTCTCCCTCGTTGCCTTGTGTGTTGTTTTGATTATTATTTTCCATTGTTTTCCTGTATTTAAACCCTATCTTTGTGTTATTTTGTTGCTGGCTTATTTGTATGTCACTCTGTTTAGTGTTTATAGTTGCTGATTCAGTTTTGCTCATATTTGACAGCAATTCTTTTGAACCTATGCTTCTGTGAATTATTTTTGGTAAATGGAATGCATTTTATACAACACTTTTCTAAGTGGCACACACACACACACACACACACCCACACACACCCACACACACACACACACACACACACACAAAACGGCTGTCTGTCAGCCATGCAAGGTGCCATCCAACTACCAGGAGAAGCTAGGTGGCTTGCTCAAGGACACTTTGACAAGAGGCAGTGGGGGGGGGTGATTGAACATGTGACCTTATGATCACCTGTTGCCCCTCTCTACCCACTGTACCACTGGTACCAAATGTTGCCTGTACCTCGATGTCGACCATGATTCAGTCTGAAGTACATTTCTTTCTTTACCTGCCTTTGGATCATCCAGCTGACCCTATGACAACACAAGGCTACATAGGTGTAAAGAGTGTTGAGTGCAGGTGCAGACAAAATGAAGGATATGGAAAATAGCAACAACATGAGACAACTCTGGTCTTCTAATAAGACACTGTAAAGATGAAGCTGTCTGCCAGCGTAAATCCAACATGTTCAAACAATAACTGACAAAGACAATAAACTATCCCCTACACATACACAGACTACGACAGGTGCACAATGATTCTAACTGATATGAGTCTGGTGTGTGGTTGGGGTGCATTGGGGATATGGGTGGCTCTAGATGTTTCAGTAGGATAATTCTCCCTCTTCTTGCATAATTAGGTTATGGCAACTACACTTATTTAGGGTATATCCCAAATATATCCCAAAGAATCTGAGTGTCTCATTTTACATTTGAAATGTATTGGTTTATTTGCTTTTCTCTTTTCTGGGCTATGCTCTCCTAGATGAATGAAAACCTATCTAATCGCACCATGTCAGATAGAATATGTGTGCAGGGTAAGCATGACTCATTCTGTATAAAATAAAGTTGACTTGTTTTTCTGTCACATTCCCTCTTTCTCTCTCACCTCTGTTTCAGTGAAGAGGTATGTACTCTTTGTCTTCTCATTGCCTTCTGTGCTGGGGAGGGGGAGGGGGGAGACTGAGACAGCAGGAAGCACAGGACCAATCCAAATCCACATTCTCTGCTCATCACGGGAGACTAATGAGGATGAATTGAGTATAAGTGTCCGTGCGTGTGTGCTCAGAGAGTTCTGGGTTTCTCTTAAAACCTCTCTGTTCATCTCTTAGAAACCTGTTTTTAGCGAAGCATTCACTGTCTCAGTCCACAGCTGGACATGTGAAAATCATCGTGATGAGGGTCACATGATGTTACCATGATAGTCACAACATTGTTTGTTTTCCATTGGTTTGTGAAGCTTTCTGTCAATGTCATTGAACCATTACTTTATTTTTGGCTTAAATGTTTAATAACTTATTACATTTTGATTATTCTAACAGATATACATCAAAGTCAGTTGCATCCGAAGGAAATTATATTTGGTGAAGGGATGACTCACCTTTACCTCCAGATAAATTACAAATAGTTGAAACTTGCGTGTCGACAAGCCCCTGAACAGTGAACAGGCAGTAGGCATCAGACTTGGCAGGAACGTCAGCCTAACTTCAACACCTCTCTGCTTCCAGAGGGTTCGAGAGCTATTTTCTTCCTTCATTTGTGTAATTTAAATTCACTATGGACCAGGGACTCATCCCTCCTATGTCATTTAATTATAGGTTTTTTATGAAATGAGCATTTTCTCCTTTTAATGTTTCCTGGAATTGATAAGAGCTAAGGGAAGCTCGTCCCATTACACTGCAGAGCAGTGGTGCTCCATTGTTGCTGCTCGCTCGGTTTAATGGGCCTCATCCGAGGTGAAGACAGATACTCCACTATTAGCCAGGGAGAGATGGAACGGTAATGGAAAGCAGAGCAGGAGAAGGAGGTGGGGGTGGATGTGAGAAAATGTTGGATGGGAATGAGAGAGAGGAGATGAAGGATAATAGGAAGAGAGTCAGAGGAAAGAGTATAGAGGCTGTTCTGAAGCGTGTGGATCCACAACATAAAGAACACAGGTCACAGCTCGTACCACAGTTCTATGCTCGCGACATGGTGTGCGCACGCACACGCGCTGTATCCTGGGGCAGCACAACGCTGAGAACCTCTTATTTACAGTACGGTCATAACATGTTGTTCGGGAACACCCCATTGACCTCTACCATGATGCAATAACTGAACAAGCGTCTCTTAAATCTGCTGAAATGCTCTGTCCACAGAATACCGCTCTACCATTGAACGACTGAAAGGGAGGATGCGGGATTGTACGGGGGGAAACGATCTCATCTGTATGATCTGCTCAGCCCATCCTGAGCACAACTCAATGAGGTGGACCCTATCCATGCGGAAATGTACGGTGCACTTGGGAATCTGTTACACTCAGTACACTTAAATGACTTCTGGGCATTTCCCAACCAGGCTCTGGTAGTTCAGGTTTGGTGATCCTTAAAGAGTGTACAGTCTAGGTTAAATGTCCTCATCTGGACTGCCTTGTTCATGGCAGTTGCTTTTCAGTGATGCATAACCAAAATATAAAGAGCATTATAATGTATTTTTTAACATGCCATGTGCAGTTCAACAATGTGCAATGTATATCCACAGGCTCTTAAGGGTCTGTCGCTGCGTACTGCCATCTTTTGTTAGTTTGACAGGAAAAATGGTCACAGCGCCAGGTGCATGGTTCAAAAGGGCTATACTCTCTCAATTAATCATGGGTGTGTTGAGGGCGTAATATGTAATAAACCACTCAGACTGTAATCTCCCATTCCCTTTACTGTAAACAGCAGATGTGCCTTCACCTTGGCAGATTGCTAATATGAGCAAATGGTAAGAATTCTGTGTTACTATTTGCTCATATCGGCAATCTGCGCTTCTGCACAAAAGAAACGGTTCTGCTCCTACGTGAAGTAAAAGCATGCGAGCATAAAACAGGATTCCAGCAGAAATATCTTGATGTGTACGATGATAATCTTTCACACTGTAATCTTGATATTAGCAATCATTTGCATGTATCTTGATAATCCTTATGTAAATGTGAAATAATGTGGCACTGACTTCAGACAAGACTATTGTTGGTCACTCGCACAAATGTTTTCTGCTACCTCAAGTGGGTGCTTCCTGCACCAAAAACGGGCCTGACCAAACCTTTTTTTAAGACCGACATGCCCACAGATGGGTGCAAGCACATTTGCTATTTCATCAACATGGGCGCCATTCTGCACTGGTTTGTGCCCGGTGTAATATAACGCCCTACTGTATATCTTCAGGGTCGCTCTTACAAGAGTCGCTAGATAGCCAGCTGGATGGATGGATGGGTGTATGAACTGAGCCATTCATCCTTCTGAACACACACAAATCCTGGTATGAATAATGCAGTGACCTCAGTGGTGACCGATTGTAATCAAGGACAATGCAATGTGCGCTTCTACTGAAAACCAACAGAGATGAGATACCTTCCAATTCATTCAGATAAATTGGCTCAAACATGAGTGACTGCCAGTGAGACACAAGCATGCTCACAGGCAGACAGGTATGTAATAATTAGAGAAATCAACTGGCGTGTTTAGTTTGAATGAAAGCCTGGACAAACTGCCAAAAGGCAATCAATTCTCACACACAGGCAGGAGAGTGCTCACACTGTAGATTCACACACGATTGCGACACTGTTCATATACTGTTCATAACATACACACACCGCAAATTTCTACTTCTGAACTTCAGAAGAAGAAAGCAGAGATGCTGGTGTTGGACCTGTTCGAGGATGCAACTTATATATATTCGACAAGTTTAACACGACATTTGCAACTTGTATTAAAGTCCACTCCCTTGTGTGAATTATATATTCGCTACTGTATACTGTACAGTAGTAGTAATATCACTAGATTTGTGTTCCTGCATTACCTACATTTTATTCTATCAATTAGCGATGCTAAGTCCACAGTTAATATGTTTGAATCATCCTGTTTAGACTACTCTAATGGCATACAGTGGTACGTTTCAATTGTGTACAGAATGCTGCAACAAGAATAAGACTACAAAGTTTGATCATATAACTCATTCTCTGGCCAATCAAACCCAGTTTACCTCAGATGTGACTCTTTAAATGTGTGTGTAAGCTGTAAAATTAGGTTTAGCGCCCTCTATCTGCCACAAAGAGCTAGTGATTTGGGTCAGTTGACCAGGAGGACATCACGATGGTTAGGTATAAAAAAGGATCTAGAACATAATCACACCAAGCCCCAATCTTATGTATTGCCCTACAGATGCTAATGTACTTATGTGAAGAACTTCAAAGACAGACTCCGACTTCAAAGGTGGAGTCAGCGATGCTGAATTCTTCGGCATCTTTGAGCTTTGAATTCAGTCAAAACAAAAACAATTCTCCATTCAATGCCATAGGGTGCTCTCCCATAAGCTCCGTTCCCCACATTGGACACACATTGACAAGGCTGGGATAGCATTGTGTCTGCATTACCTTGATTGCGCTCCGAATTGCAGAGCCACATCCATTTGCAGGCACAGGGGGCGGACTGTGCGGAGATATCCTCAAAGGTTTACAGAAAGCGTATTAACTACAATCGCTGACTCCTACGTTTGACTTTTACACTCTCCCGTCTTCGGACTGCTCCGCGGTCTACACGAGACTACTGCTCATCTCTCCATGTTAACCATCACCATATCATTTTACACAGTATATCTGCAATAGATTGCATCCCATCCTGGAGTTGTTGAACCCTGTTTGGTACCCAGTGATTTTGTTTATTTGTTTTGTGGTTTCTCCTTGCCCACTTAGGTACAGTGGTGTTGTTGGTTGTTTATAAACAGCCTGGATGAATAGGAGGAATACAGTACTCATACCACACACACACTTTACAGTTAGCATATGCTTTTCTCCAAAGCGACACATACTGTACAATCACATGTATTTAGAAGCTATCAGCCCATGTCCATTTGACTACCCTGCTCCCTTTCAGCACCTATATCTCCCTTCCTCACAGGCTTTTCATAAGTCACAGTAGTCACACATATACGTTGTGAGGTGAAATGTTTTCAAGCAGCGCAAAGCTGACCTTCATGTCGCATGAAGCTTTCTTCTGAGCCATCTGTAGAGAATCTGTCATGCTGTACAATGTTCCCAGGTGTCACCGCCATCATAATGTACTGTAGGGATATTTCGGCAGTATGCATCTATATTCATATCCCCATTGCTGACAATGGGGATATGAGGAGACAATGGAGGACAGGACAGATTGTGGGTTTGAAGTTATTTTCAGCAGCTAAGCGGGCCCCTGGGAGTGACTGGGGTTGGTGTGCTGGACAGACAAAACTACTAAGTGTCCAGGCGCACAGCCAACATGTTCCACTGCGCTAGAAATTGACGTTTTAAAAATTACAAGTAGAGAGAGAGAGAGATAGAGAGGGGAGAAAAGGCTAGCTCTCTGACTGGAGCAAATTAGCACAAATTAACAAGGGAGCTTCGATTTTTTTTTACCTCTTAAAGGTTAATGTGGTGTCTGAGAGAGAAAAAGAGAAAGGGAATAGAGAAGGGAGAGAGAACTTGAGAGAAAAAAGGGGATGAGAGAGAGAGAGAGAGAGAGAGAGAGAGAGAGAGAGATGGTGGGGCAGAGAAGAGAGACCGCAAACCATTTTCATAACTGTCAGTTTAGTTGCTTTTTATGGTTGGTTGAGGTAATACAATAATTCAGGCTACCAAACACTTCAAGAAGGGCTGTCCATTTGTCCAGAAACTCCATTATCTGCAAACTGAAAGCGTCACAGATGGTGAAACATTTTAGGTCAAACAGCTGGCTGCTCCACCGAAGAGGACAGGCAGAATTAGAGGCATCCCCATTGACCAACATCTCCAAATGCTAACATCAGACAGAATTGTTCTACTGTACAGTAGGCAGTAGCATGAATAAACTAAAAATGTGGTTACTAAAACTCTGTTGTGTATCAGAAAGACTGTCACACTGTATACATATTCATAACAATAGTTCAATATGGGGCAGGTAAACGTAAATAGTACTTTAGATTGGTGTGTGTGTGTGTTGTTCTGAATAATGGATCAGTAGGTTAGCATATGCTAATTCATGCCAAGCATGGTTAGCTGTCCTCCACCTTTACTGTAGTGAGGGTCGACTCAACTCTGGGACCACCCCAAACACACACACACACACACACACACACCTCAAGACCAATCACAGCTCAAATGTCTTTGCTTATCATCAGTCACACACATGGCTGATGCTCTCTCGCGTGCACACACACACACACACACAGACCTCTCTCCTGTGTTTGCATATTGATGCATTCAACAGAAACTGAGAGGCTCGCATTTTGATATAGAAAAATACTATAATATGATTTTTATGCCCTTTTAGCCTGAGGACAGAAATAAGTAACCTGCTATGTATTCCCAGTAATGCACCAGGAACCATTTCATAAATACTGATCAGTTCTGGAGACATTATGCGCTTTTCTCCTTCTACTGTATCATTCTGTTGTTACGCCCCATTGTGACTGCAGCTTGCAAATATTATTTTAAAGGTTTCATCAAACATTAAGTTCCTGCAAATGTGGCTTGGCATTTAAATTCTTATAAAAGAAAGATAAAATATATTAGGTTTTTGTTTCAACCCCATAAATTCAACAAAACCACAAATTAATAGACAATGAGATGGATTCTTGATTTTTTTTTATACATTTTTATTGCATTATACGGTATGTAGATAAGACATTGTGATATTGACTGTGTTTTCAGCTTGAGGATAAAGTGTAGCCTGTCTAGATAGTTTTATGCAAACAACAGAACTTCAGTGAATCAACAACTGACCTCATTCCTGTCAAAAGGATAAAAAGGCAGCTTTTCACTATAATGTGATTACCTCTATATAAAATGACTCTTTATGGGTCAAGTGGGATTTGTGACCCTGGCACATCTCAAAGCCATATCAAACCACAAACATCATCAATCTTCCAATAGGGCTGTTTATTCTGGTAAAGTTGTAATGGAACATTTTCACAAATAAATTACATAGGGAAAACTTTTACCCTAACCCTCCTGATGTTTATAGTTAGGGTTAGGTTAGAGAAGAGTTATTTTGCGGGTCATTATTGTGGGTTAATCCTCCTGTCTCCTGCCTTGTGGTTCAACCCTAGGGCAACAGGAGGGTTAATACTTAATAATTATTAATTATTAACATAATTTTAACCTAATTATTTTAACCCAAAGACAGCGTAGATTAACCCGCAATAATGACCTGCAAAATTGTGTTTTTTAATTGTCACTGGTGTGTGTATTTATTTCTTTATTAATTATTTCTTTATGTATTTGTGTTGTTTTTTTGTGGCTTTCCTCCTGTTGACCTCGGGATTCAAACACACACCTTGTTGTGCCAGCAGTGCACATCATACTGTATGTCTGTGTAAACTGTAGAATTATGTTTACCATCTTCTATCTGCCCCAAAGAACTCGTGTTTTGGGTCATTTTTACCCTGAGGACATCATGAGGGTTAACCCTCCTAGGGATGAACCACGAGGTTGTCTTTTGACCCCAGGGCGACAGGAGGGTTAAAGAGTGAATATGGATTAAACATGCAGTAATGTAGTGTCCCACTTGTGTTAAACTCTCACTTTTTTGCAAAGGAAATTAGAAAAAGTAGATAGATACTGTGTAACTAATGTGATAATATATTAATATACATAATCACAACTTCTATTCATTATTTGGTCTAAATATATGTCTGATTAATTAATAAACCCTGGGAAAGAATTACAATTACTGTCAATGATTCGCAATGGCAATATAATAGGGGTTAATAGCTAGTTATCCTCAACATCATAGCTGGTTTGAGGATTATACAACTGTATAATAAAGCTTTTTTTACCATAAGTAAAAATTTTCATATACAAAATAAGCTTTGAAAAACTTTTCTTATCTACCCATGCTGTCTGGTGAATACAATAAAAAGTAATAATAAAACAAAACAGTTAAATAAAGATAACATTTTAAATAAGATTTATAGGCTACTGTAAATAAAATTATTGGCCTTTTCAAGCAAGCAAGGACTACATTAAATACATAGAATTATGTTTACACATAATGATTCAACAATGCAGCAGAGGGGTTACAGTACAATATGGATTTTATTGTGTGGCGAATAAAGCAGACTTTTCCCCATACATCAAATACAGTATATTGCCGATTAGATGTTTAGGTAAGAAGTATTTATCAATAATATTGATCATATGTATTACAGAAAACTACATATTCAGAGCTTGAAAAAGTCCAACAGGCAGACAAGAGATAGAAAGACAAAGCTATGTAAGGCCTTGGCCTCCACCATAACATTGGTTTATAAAGACAAATTCTCTCACCCGCATGCCCCCGAAACCGTCAAGCATATGCTTCTCTGCGTCCTGACATAACGCTGTCATACGTATTTACTTATGAGATTTACATGGCAGTTCGCTAGCAGAGAGGTCGGCCATTATCCTGCAGGATGGGTGACCTTTGCAATGGACAGAGTCAGTATGAGCCCCATAGAAACAAATGTACGAGAGAGAGAGAGAGAGAGAGAGAGAGAGAGAGAGAGAGAGAGAGAGAGAGAGAGATATGCGACAGAAGTGACAATGACATTTGTAAAGTATGTGGACTTACAGCGACATGATCAGCTAGTAAAATATCAGTGATAAGGTTCTCCAGCAGTGGCCTAGCTGTCAGCTCCTGTACATACTGCAGACTAGAGGATGACATTTACACTGCCTGTCTCGCACTCCTTCTATGGTGTTGAGTTTTCCCTCAGTATTTCCAAGGAATAGACTACTGGTGGTTTTTTCTTCCTTTTTCAAATAGCACTGAATGCATGCTTAGTGTTTCTGAAGTGTCTAAAATGGTGAATAATTGAGGGTCAAAGTATAGGGACTATATGATAAATAGCAGCATGCTTCAAATGGATTTTCAGTGGCCTAAACAGCCTCGTCGTTAGTCCCAGATGCATGTGTTTAATGCCGTTTAATGCGGCTACCTAATCAATACAATACCTCAGATCACAGTGAAATCCTCTTAAGCACTATTCAAACAGGATTAGTTAAACCTGAGGCTCTGCAACGATATTCAGATGTGCCATGTGTTTAAATTAAAGGGCTGTTCTAAAGCCTTTACATGGTTTTCTATCAGATTGAATTTTCAATGTCAACATTATTATCAACGCTTTCGCTGCTTTTAGATAACATTATGCCACTTCATCAGATTAAACAACAATGTATTTAATTTACATGTCTTTATAAGGAGGCCTGGTGTGTTTACATTACATACAAGAAATCAAATGTCCTTCTATTATGTTATCATATTCAGAATAATTTTTCTGAATTCTGGTTTTAGGTATGTATATAGTGCAAGCTTTGTGGACATATGTACATGTAAAAAAGGAAGGATATTTCTATTTTGTTACAGGCAAAAAATATTGTGATTGTGTTTTGTTTGGTTGTTTGTTTGTTTTGGACTGCCCTGAGGCATATATTACAAAGGGAGTTTAACCTACTAAGATTTAACTTGGGATATCAAGGAAAGGACAGAGGGTCGACAAACTCTGACTGCTTAAATTTGTGTTAAATGTAATACGATGTGATGAAGATGGTGGTTAGTGTTGTGTTCAAAATTGGTTTAGGAGTAAAACGGCCAATCTCAACTTTACGTAAAATTGAGATTGTTTTAAACTGCAATGATTTATCAGGAGTTACTATATGTGCTCGGCTCAAGGGCTCAACCAAAACAACCATTCTCTAACCTTGCTGTATCAACGAGGAAGAGCCTGGAATCCCTAATTCTGACTTCATTTATTCGTGCACGATGGGTATTGTCTTCTCCCATTGGCTGCGAGAGTTACACACATAACACTCTAGTTGGAGCTCAGGCGTGTCCACGCCCCTTGGTTCACAGCTACATTCTTCTGGTTGTTCAGCCAGACCCTTCCTGGGTCAGGATGTACTCATAACAACATGTTTTGCGCTACATAGGAAAGAAATTAAAAGAGCATAGAGTCGCAACACAGACATTTATAATATGCCTCTAAATTATACAGCATTATTACCTAACTTCATTCAATTGTACTCTAGTCTCCAGCTAACCTGTCTTTACCTCACATGGAGTCAGTCTTTACAGGTCTGCTTCCTGAGTCAAATAGACTTTTAAAGACTGGCAGACACATTTCAGTCTTTCTTTTACACTGCCAAGGCATTCTGTAAAAAATATTAAAATCAATCCGTT
>JAODUG010076578.1:0-13044 GCA_027564795.1 Aphredoderus sayanus
ACGAACAAACTAAAATAAAATACATTTTAATTAAATACTCATTAATTATTTTCAAAAGCCACAGGGAGCCGCATCAGGTTGCCGACCCCTGTCCTAGACCATTCGACCCATGCGACCTTAACTTTTCCTGTTCTATTCAGAAACTCCTTATACAATTTGAGAGTTTTGAAACATTTTGACCACCACATGTAGCACACACCACACAGAAATAGGAAGTGGGCATATCGCCTAAACCTTTTGGCCAATTATCACCAAACTTTGTGTGCAACTTCAATACTAGGCCCTGAGGCCAGACCCCTTTGAGCAGCTGTACTCAAAATGGAGTTGATGTTGAGGATACAGTGTCCCAATTATCGCTGTTTCCTAATTCATAAATCTCACTCACTACGCACTTGAAAAGATAAGCAGTATGAGGTAGTGAACAGGCTTGAGGCACATGCACGAGTAGGGTAGGACTAAACAAGCAGCGTGGAACAGCAGCGCTGAATCAGAGGGTTGATGATCTGAGCCAATCACAACCTTCACTTCAACATCAGACTAGCTGCAAGCTATAAACGGTGGCCAAGCTATTGGAATTGTATTACATTTTATAGCAGTGTCAAATTAACACAAGCTTCATTATATACTGCAAAAGCATTATTTACCTATATCCACACCTCAATCAGTATATTGTGCACATTTTACTGCCTTTTGACTATCTGGTAATACCTCTAACAAAACAAGTTAGAGGTAAATTAGGACACCAATGACAGTTGATTTGAAGTAAATAAAATAAAAAATGCATTAAACATATTTAACTGAATGACATTTAAATAATTACAACACGTACAAAAAGAAAACAGTTTATCTAAGAAACTATAGTCTTCTAGTGCAGCAATGCAGAGTCAGCCTTTCACCTGTTACTGAGGAGCTGACAGTAGAGACCACAGCATGACAGGATCCATGCAGCTGGTGCCAATCAGCGTCGTCCTGATGGCTACGCATGTGGTTTAGGTGTGACGACAGTGAAAGTAACTTGAAAACAACAATTCCTACATATAGACAGATGGTTCATCCAATCAGCAAGCATTTCTTCCTGGTCAAATAGCTAATTTTTTTTGTTTCATCTGACCACAGAACTTTTTTCCAGAAGGCCTTTTCTTTGTCCTTGTGATCAGTAGCAAACAACAGGATCCATGCAGCTAGTGATTCTCCACCATGGCACCATGGAGTGCCAAACTCCTCTAGGGCAGCATGTATGGGCATGGACCTGAGACCTATTGGTCATTGTAGCCAAATAGATCCTGTTTTTTTGTTTTTTGTTTCACCTAGCCACAGTACTTTCCTCCAGAAGGCTTTCTTTGTCCTTATCAGCAGAAAACTTCAGTCAAGCCTTAAGGTGCTGCTTCTGGAGCAAGGGCTTCCTTCTTGCACAGCAGCCTCTCAGCCCGTGGTGATGTAAAACATGCTTGGTTTTGGACACTGACACCTCTGTTCTAGCATCTTCAAATTCATCGCATACCTGCTTTTTGGTGGTTCTTGGTCGACTCCTGACCATCCTGACCAATTTTCTCTCAGCAGCAATTTATAGCTTGCCTGGTCTTTCTGATCGTGGCAGTGACACAACTGCCACGCACTTTATACATATAATTGTTTGCACAGTGGATATCATCTTTGTAATTGTAGCTGCTTTGAAATGACTCAGAGACTTTCCAGACTTGTTCAATGATCCGCTTTTTCAGATCTGTGCTGAGCTCCTTAACCCTCCCGCTGTCCTATGGGTCAAAATTACCTGGTGCACTTGCCGGTAGCGGGCGCCAACCACAACACAGACATATGACATTCCGCGCTTGGCTCCCTCTGCAGGTGGTCTGCTGAACACCTTAGGACAGCGGGAGGGTTAAACTTGCCCATCATAGCATTTGTGGTTCTAATAAGTCTAGTGAGTGTATCAGATGAGCCCTATTTAAATTGCTCAGAAGTAACCAGCTGTAGTCAATCATATGACTACAGCTATCATCACATCACTCATGAGAAGTTAAAGAGGTCATGTCACAAAGCAAATTTGATTATACAACTTTCTCCATCACCACAATTGATGTTGCTGTATGTATATTTTTGACCAGGTAGATTTGTTCACATTTTCAGAAGACCAATAATAAACTCGGTACTGTAGCTCTTTTCTAACCTACTGGCCACTCATAGTGCTTTACAGGATTGCCTCACATTCACCCATTCACACTGTACACATTCATACACTGATGGTGGTTGTCAGCCATGCAAGAAGCCACTAGAAGCTGTTGGGGTTAGGTGTCTTGCTCAATAACACCTCGACAATTGGTGAGGCGTTTGCGGGGTTCGAACCAACTTCTCAATCACCTGTTACCCCGCTCTAACCGCTGCGCTACTGTCGCACCAAAGTCCTTTGAAAGTCGTTGCTGTGTAGGTGACTGAACATAACCTAAAAATCTGAAACACGTTATGGTTCGGATCATAGACTGTATATATGTTTGGGGACTCTCAGTGACATAGGTTTTCTCAAGAGCAGGTTTGAAGATCAAGTTATGCTGTCGTCATCTTTGGACATTTTAATATGAATTTGAATGGGAATTGGAACACTGCCTCAGTCAGTAGGTCCAATTGTCACCGGAATTTGTGTGCAAAATCAGTATAGGCCCTGAAGCCATCTGCACCTCAAGCAGCAGTTGTTCATTATGAGAGCATCTGTATTATAGAAAAAACATTCACATTCACCTGCTTCTCTTGACTTACTTGAACCAAATCGTTTCTGAATCTTTTACAGCTGCAGTTTGCACTTTCAGTAGGTTGCACAAAAAGATAGCTAGAGGTCACAGCTGCCTATGCCCTGTTGCCATTGCACCCATTAATTTCTGCTTGCAGCTATATTTGTTTGTTGATTTAAAAAGAAAAATCGAAATCAAACTTGTGATAATAAATGTTAACTGGGGAAAACTGTTTGGGTGTTGCAATGAGTCTAGTGTTTAATGTGATCACATGTACTTAAAACATCCATCTCTCTCTCTTTGTTACAGATTGTGATGTCATAAATGCTGAGGTTACACTTAAACAAACAAGCAAACAAAAAGAAATGCCTCACCTGCACATTGCTGTTTTTAATTTATTAAAAACTGTGTTGGAAGTGTTTGTCAGACATAAGTACATTAAACCAGGCCAGAGATTAAATACTTTTCTGTTGTAGAAGTAATAATAAGAAAAGCTTCTATCGAAGAACAGATAAGAGCAGCCATGTTGTCATGTTGACCACAATCAAGGTAAAAGCTCCTCACAACAGATATTTATTTTAATTTCCTGGGGAACCTCAAGGTTTGACAACTATCATCTCTCCGTTACAATCCAATAAACCAAGCTATTGATTTGTTATATCCCTTTGACTCAGTTCCACCCAGAGAAACTATTGTCATGTGATTGGACAGAAAAAGTTGTATTCTTGTGTTGAAATAGAACATTTTACCTCGCCTCTTTTAAAGCGTGTATTAGGTTATCTTTTACCAGCTGTTCCAATGTCCGTTATATTATTTTATGTGCATATTATATCCTTTTGTGAAGAACTATTTTTATGTTCTAAAGGAAACTAATTGTAGGATTTATAAAGACAGATCAGAGAAAAATCTAATTCAGCCTCCTGGTAGTAATGGGAATGGCTGGAATTGTGTAACGTCCTGTCGAGGCTAACATTTTATCAATGTTGAAATTGACCCATTCTGCATCCAATCCATCATTAACGTTTGTTCCTTTTTTTGTATACCCTCTAGTAAATATTTTTGTCATATTGTTGAGGTTTTAATAAAAAAGAAACAAAACAAATTATTCTTGTTTCTGACTCACAACAGAGTTCCTGTTATGGACAAGTATGGAATTTTATTTTTGTAATTTCCAAATATGGATAAGTATGGAAATTCAGGCAAAAGTAAGGATCCATATTTGGGTTTCCAGACTGTTGCCCCAAATCTGTTTCTAAAAGAAACAAAATTTAAAGGCAGTGGGTTTCATAGCATTTGGATATATACTTGAATGTCAATGTTAGAATTCATGGAAATGTGCAAATACATGGAAACATTGCAACTCCAAAATGCTATATTTGTTTTAACCTATTCTTATTCAGTGTTACCAAGTTGTTGAAGTAACACCGCCCACTATTTCAAGGTGACAAAACGTTATCACTCCATGTCAGAATAGATGTCCAGAACATGATGGTCTACTTCCTCTCTCACTTTCAGGGCAGCCCATCCTCTCTCTACTTTGAAGGAATGGAGATGGCTATCAAATGAAGAAGGCGCCATCTTTATTCCAATGACAAACCATTTCCCATTTGTACAGTAAATGGCCTTGATCTCCAGTAAAATGGGAAGGTCCTCACTGTAAATGATTTCAGTCACTTTCAACTGCCCAATATATGTATGGCACATCATTGCAGAAAAGTGACTTGGTAGTTTGCAGTACTACGTTTTCAGTGGCATATAGCCTTCTTTTTAGTAATTAGGCTTGACCCCATCCCTGTAATATTTGAGGTTAATGGCTGAAAGAATGTATAGGCCTATCATATTTTGGAGGGCTTTAATGCAAAATTGTAAGTAGGCTACAGATGAATCCACAGCTGCAGCCTATCTATGCCATATCATGAATGAAATGATACGATGGGAGCTTGTGAAACAAAATTACGCAAGTATATCTTAATCCTCGTGTTCTCGGGTTTCAAACGCACTACCTTATTGTGCCAGCAGATAGTGTGACGTGATTGTGTAGTTCTCTTTAGTGTCAGTGCTGTGTGTGTGTTTCACTATTGGAATTGTATTACATTTATACATATTCTCTCTCGTCCCTTTAAACCCTCCTGTTGTCCTCAGGTTTCTATTAGACAGAAGTCATTTTATGGGCGCGGGCATTGGCACAGCTGAAAATGACTCGTCTGTTGACACATCACTGCCCTCTCTGGGACTAAGGAAGTGTTGAAATGTGTTTGCTTTTTCTTGCTTTTTCTATCCACGGTAGGGCTATGTGCTCTGCTCTTCATAGTACAGTTGGATTGGTTTTTGCTCAAATATAAGCCTACATCTAGGGAAAGCAATGTATTGAAGTATGTTACAAACATGTTTTTGATATTTTACTTATTACATAGGCTTTAACCCCTTAACAAGATGTGTGTTTGAAACCCAAGAACAGGAGGGTTAAAAAGTACAACAACAAAAAAATACATAAACAATCAGATGGCGCCGCCGGGTGGCCAAATAAGATAATTTTAAGTAAATTTCCATTGTTATTCAGATGAATGAGAAAAAGTAATACGACCCAGATGGGACTCGAACCCACAATCCCCAGCTCCGGAGGCTGATGCCTTATCCATTAGGCCACTGGGTCATCACGTAGCATTCTGCGATTAAGGTGTTTTATTGAAACAAGGTATCTAAGTTAAATGTATGTGTTCAATATTAATTTAGAATTTAACACTTAACTTTAAAGTAATATTCAATCAAGCAACGAAACTTTCTGCAATATCTCGTGGCACTACAGGGACAGCTGATTCTTCATGCTACGAAACGTAGTGTAAGCTACAGTATACAGTACCGTTTCCGGTGTCTGATAAACAAGTGAGCGAATTAACGGCTTTTAATTTAGTGTTTTATTGTACTCGTGAATAGGGAAAGAGCGAGCAAGGGTGCGATTTCCAACTGTATTTCAGTCTCTCGGGTAAAACATTTAGACATAGCGACTCGTACATTTGTACTCCAGTCCAAATGGTGGAAGAAATGCACAAATAATCTGTTTGCGAGCCGCCTTAGAACACCAGAAGAAGATGCAACGGCAGCAGCAATCCTCCCTTGTCTAGTCTACCACCCGGCTACCTGTTTCTCAAGTTTAACCGTTAAGCCAGACTCTCCACAACATTTCTGTACTAAATTCGTCTTTACTGCCCCGTCCACATGTCTGATGGGAACCCAGGGGGAAGAAAAAGGTAAATAAACGGTTACTACTCCTTGGTACTGTACTCATTCAGTCTGGACAAGGCACCGGGGCTGCCATTTCTTTAGCGAGCAGCTTGCTTGATAACGTCAAACAATTGACAATTACAGCTAGACACATTTAACAAACGATATAAGGTATGAGTTTTCATAAGAATGTTTGGCATGGACTGCTGTGGCTTTGGATTTGTAGGCTATATAAACGTCTGAGTATATTACAGGTAAAATGTACAATCGCAATAGAGGCTAGACCTATAAAAAAAAACTGCATGGCAAAGTACTGTTAAGTAGCTCTAATAACTTTTTTCCCCACGGTGCTTTTAAGTAAAAATATGTAGGTGCACGGCCAAATAATTGTGGGCAGAATGAACTTTTCGCCAACGAACGAGTTAGCCACGCCCACAGCTTTTAAGGGCAAGTTCTGTAGCTAGTTTATGTCTGACATTCGACCATAATATACATCAAACATAGTGCCATTCAAGGTGCTAAGTGTACCATAAAATTTTTTATATCGTAAAATATTCAAAAATCAACAAAAGTTTATCAAGACAAATATCAGTTTTAACAATGTGTCAGATGTACTGCGTTCTAGAGAAACTTCCTGAATCACTAGGCTAAACAGCTAGCCTCATTATGTCCTGTCTTGTAATCCCACTTTACTCCAGGGTGAGTCGCTAGCTTCCAAGCTGCCCAACATGAGAAGAACAAAGCAGCTTGTGCCGAGGGCAATTTACAGCCTGTCAATATTATCCCTGTTGATTTACTGTTCTAATTTAGTGTAGCAGTCTTATAACCAAAGAACTCACTCCGTTTCATGGATTATATTCTGCAACATACATAAACATGTTTGTGTATCTTTTGGTACCACAGCTGCGCACTCCAATGACAAAGCAAACTGAGCTGAAGGAGTGCAAGGCCCAATCCCATTTCTATTTTGTACCCCTAGCCCTTGACCCTAGTGGCGGCTGGTGAAATACATTTGTTAGAGGGCGCAGTTTGGAAGTGAGGCTATTTTTATACCTCAAATACAATAGATTTTTTTTTCACTTTAAATGTATCTACCGTTATTCCTCTTTTATTGTTGTTGTTATCCATATTATTTTGTTGTAACAATACCGATTGTTATTGTTTTTAATGTCATTACCACTGGTGTTATTACTGTGGGAGTAATTGCCAGATTATGACCGAAAAAATCCAATAAATGTTAACCTCTCTGGTCAAAATGTCTGAAAATAATTTCCCTTAAGCACAATTTTTATTGTATTTTATAGGATAAAATTACATTTCCCCAAATAATGATGTGCTTGCATGTAAAACAAAACATCCAGCAGTGTACATGTTTAATTTACTTTGATAAAATGCGTCGCTGCACTGCACCATAGCAACAAACGCCTATAACGTGGGAGATTCGGGGAGAGCTCAGACACAGGCTGCCAAACAAACATATTTTATGAAACCAAGCAGGGCTAATGACAATATCGACCATAAATCCAGGTCCAGTAAGGGCTTAAATTGCTATGTTGTTGACTAGACAATGCAACATTATATAAATAGACCCGCAGTCGCACATCAGTTTTAACAGCAATATTACTTCTCAGAATAAAGGTAGCCTGTCTTGCATTTTAACAGAAATTGCATAGGCGAAATAAGGTCTGTGTTACTTGTATTTACTTAATGTAATTACCAGAAGTATTGCTTTTGATAACAGTACCGCAGCCCTACATAAACACAGATGTACAAACTCGACTCTCGAGTTTGTAACCTCCGTGAAGTTGGCACCACATTATAAGATTCGATCGATTAGTTTGTGCATGCAAAATAAAAATGTGTGCACAACCTGTTTTAGATAAATCGCGAACGGTCTAACAGTACAGAATTAAGACAATTATGGGAATGTATTTCTGCAAACCTCAGTAAAATGAGAGAGAACCAACGTGCGCTGCCATGACAACATTAACAAACACTACGTATTTTAATTTACCAAGTTGTAGTAATACAATAAGCGTAGGACCATATTGAGTGAAAATAATGCCGGGTTCACACTCGATCGATCTCACCTATTTACAAGTAAGAGACCACACACTTACTGTAATGATCGATCAACATATATTATAAAGTTTTGGTCGTTGTGTGTGGAGGACAATGACTTTACCAAAACATCACACCACACACTAACCCATTCCATATGCCCAGTCTAGAATAGCAAAACCACATGGGCTATCTTCCAAATCCCCAGCGAGAAGCATTGAGACTACAGTTGTGTAAACAAACAGGTGGGCGAGCTTTCGCAATCGTTTATTCAGAACGTTAGAAAGAAAAACTGAAAACACAGTGGAAAGCTGCGGAGGCTGCATGGAAATGAAAATATTATCCCTGTACAATCTGAATAAAATACACACTTTAACTTTTGCTTCTGTTGCATTAATTGTTGGTATGGCTTTATCACTTTACCAGTAAGTCAACATAGCCCCCAATTTGCTAATGTATCCCCCACACTGCAGGCTTTCTGATCGTAAATATTGAACCTGTTTAATATTTGCGATGTCAAATCAGAGTCGGCAAAGTGCAACACCACACAAAAGCATCCATCCCTAACCTTAGGGATTACAATGACACTGCCAGTCAACGTCAACCAAAGACAACAACGGCTCCGTTTAACATGAGCGGGGAAAACCCGGGTGTAAAATGGTCCATGATCACCTTACTGCTGTTTAATATCAAAATCGAAGGCAAGCTCTTTGATTTTCATTTTTCACCGTGTGCTGAAAGGGTGTGTTATTAAAGAAATAACAGAATTCTGTAAACATTTCCACGGTTGCATTTGAAGTTGCCATCATCGTCATCATCTGTCAGTTCAACTACGAAAAAGTCTCTCAGTAGGACTAGATCAGTGACAGTTAGCAAACACCTGCACAGCGTCCAATCACAGATTACAAAATCATGAAAACAGAGCTGATTTGCTGCTAATAAAAGAAGGTGTTTCCAGGGCGCAATAAAACGTCCGGACGGTATTTTGAAGGCAACGAATTAGAGAGCAGCCTAATGTCACATGGTTGTCAAAAGTATTTCTACTCTTACACACCCATGTTACCAGCGTCCGAGTAAGCCGGAAATTAAGTAAACAGAAATGTACTGATTATTACATGTCGTAAACAACACTTATTGACACAGAAATTAACCAAATTAAGGGATGTGCCTGTACAAAAATGTTTCTATATGAGAAAACAAGTTATATGTCCTAATTATTTTTCACTATCTAATTAAATAATGTAGTCTATGTTTAGGTAGACATCCTTTGCCAGATATTCGTAGGGGGGCGGCGCCCGTAATGTACCAGCCGCTGTTGCTTGACCCTACCCCTTGCCCCTTGAAACGGAGTTAAGGGGCAAGGGGTGAAATCATCCCCTACAAAATGGGACACTTTAGGAACCCAAACGTCATCAGTTGTCGTGCAACAGTTTTACCGGCTTTTAGTTTTTCATAATGCCGTCGTCAGCTTTTATGATCTCTTTTGCGTGGGCTATTGGAATCTTTTTGCGTTTGTCTGCCACAAAACGGAGAAATGAATGAAAACGAAGACTTCTTCAACGCCTGGGAATGCTGGTGGATCAATTTGTGGTATGTACCAGTAGCCTATAGCTATAGTGTTGTGTGACATTAGTCACTTTGATTTTGTTACAATATTGTTGAATGAATTGGCGTTCACACCATTGGCGCCACTGTAATTTTGAACTTGAAGACACTGAAATGCTAGGTTACGCTCTACCGTCGAAGCATTCAGTCACACAGTCAGAATATGGGTCCATTTATGTAAGGTTTCACCAATCAAAATATTTTTTTCATAACAATTTATCCAAGTTGTGAGTATATTCCATAGCTAACGGTCATATTCATAACTTACTGCATGGCTGCCTGGGTCACCCTGGCGTATTTTTGACAGACCTGGCAGTGGGATGACGCTAGCCTCATCTGATTTGATTTTCTTAACCCTCCAGTTGTCCCTCCTGGTCAAACTGATCCAAGTGATGCAAAAATTGTATACTGAATGAAAAATTGGGGAACATATTCAATAAGCACAAATGAATGACCAAACTGTGAATGTGTTTTCATTAAAATTACAATTACTTACCGATTTCCCACTTAACTAATATAAATCCTGCAAACATGACTAATGATGAGAACTTATTTTCTTTTCCAGACCGATTATCCGATGTCATACTGCAGAGTAAATCACAACATGCCCATCATCCGTTTGTGGTTTAATGTAGAGACTGAGATAAAGGAAGATTTCCACCTCAGCAGAAAAGCCATGCCATTTAATGTGCCAAAGTCAACCGTTCACCGCATCATCCAGAAAGTGGCACAGAATATATGGCTCAACGTGAAGCTAGCCATATATTTCCCAGGAGAGCTTCTCACAGTTGGCCAGGGATTTGTCCAGCTCTCAGGAAACCCTGCAGTCAGCAACGTAGTGGGTGCAATAACCATATACGAATCAAGCCCCCTCAACAGCATAGAATACATTATCTAAATTACAAAGAATTTTATTCAATTAACATGCAGGCGATATGTGATTCTAATGGGAGGTTTGTTGATATTTTTGTAGGTTATCCAGGGTCAGTCCACAATACCAGAATTATGAAGAACAGTAGCTTTTACAGGGCAAGACGGTACCCTCCAGCAGATTACATACTTCTGGATGATGGTGGCTATCCCTGTTTTGAACACACCAGTTTGCATTATTACAACAGGGGCACTTCAATTACTCTCATTCCAGTAGGCGCAGCATCATTGAAAGGGCTTTTGGAATGATGAAGACTAGGTGGAGGTCTACCCTTGGTGGAACTCTGGAAGTGGTACAAGGGACAGACTGGCTGCCCTGGTCTCAGGCCATGTGCAAGCCCCATAAGGGTAGTCAGTAATCCAGTGTATATATAGTTGTGTTTGCTACGTTGAAATAAAAAATCTTTGCATATTCTATTTCCTTTTTTAAATGATATGCTGTGTACAAGTTGTTTTGTACAATGTGTACAAGTTATTTACAATGTTTTTTTCTACTGTTTTTTATACCAATATCTGTTTCATGAATTGTACTGTTTAGTTTGTATTTAATTGCTCAAACGCTCACATTATAAACGCGTTTAACAACAATATTTTATATTTATTTGTATAAAACAGTCATCTGAACAGTGCAATCACAATGACAACAAAGTAAATATAAAGTATACAAAGCTCAAATTTATAATTTATCAATAAGCCTCTCAAACAAGCCCAGGAACCGATCTGTTTTTAGCTCACTTTCCATTTGTCGTTTCTGATGCTTAGCACTCTCTTGCACTAAAAATTCCAAGATAGGATTAGTCTTCCTCTTTTTTTATCTCCTGAAAAGAGAACAAAACAAATGAGGACATGTATATACCAGAATTAGGTAATATGACCATACGTTATATACGAGATACAATATACAAGGATACTATATATAAAAAAACAAGACACTGCTTTATTATCAATAACGATATTGTATGACCATATACATAGCAAAACAGGTTAAATGGTTGTTGTTGTTATTATTATTATTATTATTATTATTGTATCCATTTTTAAACCTTACCAAAAAAATCATTGTGGGATCAACTGCACCAAAAGATGAAACCAGAACTGGAGGGTCAATGACTGACACCCAAGACTGCATTCATTTCCTCAAAATGCTGCCATGTGGAAACTAATAAATTATTGATGCAACTCAATGTGTTTCATAAAAAATTTGGAGTACCATACGACATTGAATCAAGAGATGTCTGATTATGGTTGGGTATCGTTGACATTTGAATCAGTCCACGTCCTTACGATACCTTGGCGCAGGGCTGGCATTGTCATTCAGTACAAAGTTACTTTGCTGAAAAAGCATTTTAGTAGTGTATCATGCCTGAAGCCATTTGTCCCCTTCACTAATGCAACTGGAAGTGCTGTAGGCTAACAGAAATATTAGTCACTTTATTACAATCTCAAAATGAAATTGAGGTTTGAGTTACACTAAGGGGCTATATCACATTTCTCATTGAATGTTTAGATTTCTTAGCCGATTTGCTAAAGGTTGTTCTTTGTAGATTTGCACAGTTCATTTATAATTAAAGAGACCAGCCTAATATTTATGAATTTTATACATTATTAAGTGTTATGGTATATATTTTGAGAAAAGTATATCTAAAAACGATTACCCGTTACATTATAATACATTTACCGAATTGTTCACAATCTGTGCATCCCTTGCACAACTGTATGTTAAATACTACTTTTGATGGGGAACTACAGTGGGGTACATAAGTATTATATAGGCTACACGTATATATTACATAGTATACGGTGTGTGCGTGTGTATGTGTATATACATTATGATTATATTTTTAAACAATAAAGGTTCACTTGCACGAAGATCCTTCCATGGTAAGAAAGCTGTGTTGTTGAACTTGATTTGCTTAGGTTTGTAGTGGGTGCACATATTATTTAATCACCTTCTTGTAAACTAAATCATTTACGAAGTGCTTGCTACAAACCCTAGCATAATGAGAGGAGTCTGTTTTAGTGCAGCTAGCCAACGAGGAAAAAGTCATGCCTCTTGTAAGGCAAAGTATGAAAGTGAACAATTGGTTTTTGATTATAAAATTAATTGCTGCATGCAGTAGCAATTCAGAAGTGATCCTCATTGTATTGCTTCTTAGTTTGGCTTTCCTGTTATTTTCTTTTGAGTCAGTGCTGCCAGTAGTTTTAGCTAGGAGTCAATGCAATTTAGCTAGGACCGAAGACACCAACCAACCTCATGACATCACATTCTACGGTAGTACAAGATTGCGCTACACGTTTGAAAAATGTCATTTAGATTTCGTATTATTTTTTTATCCTGTTTCACTAAATATACTAACCCTAAAAGTATTTTTATAGTTGGGACGCCATCTTTTAAATTAAGCAAACTCTATTTAGTGCTTTATTTCCCCTTTTAACCCTTGTAATGTACTCCGGGTCAGAATGACCCAAATCACTAGCTTTTGTGGCAGATAGAAGGCGCTAA